>PVKZ01009575.1:0-10591 GCA_004027375.1 Macroglossus sobrinus
CTTTCACCATTAAGTATAATGTTGGCTGAGGGTTTGTCATAGATGGTCTTTATTATGGTAAGCTATTTTCCTTCTATACCGATTTTGTTTTGATCATAAATGGATGTTGTATCTTGTCAAAGGCTTTTTCTGCATCTATTGATATGGTCGTGTGATTCTTATTTTTTAATTTGTTTATTTGGTGTATCACATTAATCAATTTGCATATGTTGAACCATCCCTGTGCCTCTGGGATGAAGCCCGCTTGATCGTGGTGTATAATAATCGATTCAATATGTTGCTGTATTTGGTTCGCTAGTATCTTATTTAGGATTTTTGCATCTGTGTTTATTGGTGAGTTCAGTCCATTTACATTTAGGGTGATTATTGAAATATGAGGTCTTATAGCCTTTTTATCTTTTGCTTTCTGGTAGCTCGGTGTTTCCATTGCTTCCTTGTCCTTGTGTTTTTGTTTTCTTTATTCTGGTTGGCTTTTGTGGTTTCTTCTTGTTTTATGTTATATACTTCAGTTCTGAATTTGTGGTGTGTGGTTACTACTATGAATATGTAAAGGATAGTATACACACACACACACACACACACACACACACATATATATGTATACACACACACACACACACACACACATTCTTCATTTTCTTCTGCGTGTGCCTTATCTCCATTCCCCTTTGCGAATTTGGATCTTTGAATCTTTCCCTCTTCAGTCATTGTTATCTCAGTTTGTCCCTATGTATGCTGAACATTCATTACTATCTTGCTATAGCAATTCTCTTCTTATCTATTAAACTTATACTGCCCTTGTCTTAGTAAGGGTTGCACTCTTCTGCTTCTGTTTGTCTGATAGTCACTTTACTCTCTATTATGTATTTTTTATTCTGTTTTGTTAATTTGTTTTGGATGAGCTGACACCTTTTAGTATTTCCTATATTGCAGGTCTTGTAGTAGAGAATTCCCTCAATTTTTGTATGACTGGAAAGGTCTTAATTTCTCCTTCATATGTAAAGGAGAGCTTAGGTGAATACATTATTCTTGGCTGGTAGTTCCTTTCACTTAATAGTTTAAATATTTGGTTCCATTCCTTTCTGGCTTGTAAGGTTTGTGCTGAGAAATCCGATGATAATCTAATGAGTTTTCTGTTATAAGTTACCATCTTCTTTTTCCTGGCTGCCCTGAGAATTCTGGCTTTGTCATTGATTTTTGGTAACTTTAATACAATATGTGTTGGTGAAGGCCTTTTTGGGTTGAGATAATTGGGTTACTTCTTGAATTCCGTGCTCCAGTTCATTCCTTAGATTTGGGAAATTCTGGTCCACTATTTGTCTGAAAATGCTTTCTAATCCCTGCTCCTTTTCCTCGCCTTTGGTAATGCCCATTATTCTTATGTTTCCTTCCCTGATTGTATCAACAGGTTATTGTATTTCCCTTTTATTATTTTTCATTCTTTGGATTCTCTCTTCTTCTTTCTAATTTATTTCTAGATTTTCATCTTCAATATCACTGATCCTTTCCTCCATTTGGTCGACTTAATTTCCCAAGCTTGCTATTTCATTTTCCAACTCTTGCAGTGTGTTCTTCATTTCCGGAAGTTTTATTTGGTTCCTTTTGAGGGTTTCATTCTCCTTGCTCTGCTCATCTAGTTGTTTTTTTCAATTCCTGAAATTGTTGATTTGAGTTGTCTTGGATCTCATTGAGTTTTTTCAGAAGTATCATCCTGAATTCTCTGTCATTTAAGTTGCATATTTCTATGTCAATAAGCTTATTTTCTGGAGATTTTCTCTTTCTGAGATGCCTTGTCACGCTGGTTGTTCATGGTGTTTAATGAACTATTTCTCCACCTGGGAATTAATGGAAGTGTAATCTGTTGTTTTTCCAGAAAGATTTATTATATAAAGGTCTCTCTTTAGACTGCTGCAAAGAAGGCACTTTTCTTTTGGTTTTCAGTCAGTGGTATCTAAGCTTCTTGGATTCCTGCTTTATATGAAGCCTAAATGTCTTTTTTATTTTCTCGTAGATACTTAATCACACTTGCTGCTCTCAGTTTCAGTTCCTGTCAGTGTTAACAACAGTTTTGATAGCATTTGCTCAGATTCCCCTGGGGCTTTGTGTTGATCAATCTCAGATGGTATGGGTGGAGGGGCCCTCTGTATTGGGAGTTGGGGGCTGCAGCTTAGCTTCATTTACTGCAACCTATAAAAATCAACTCTTGTTTCTCTGTGGTCCCGTCCCACTTCTCTGCTTTCTGTCCTGATGGCTGGGCCCTGCTTCCAGCTGCGAGAAGTTCTGGTACTTCCAGGCAGGATAATCAGAGAAGTCGCCACACCTTCACCACTCCCCCTCCTCATGCAAGGAGCTCAGTGGCTGCGAGAAGCAGCTTCTTTATTTCTCCCAGTCCACCGCCCGATACCAGGGATTCTGACCTGTGGTAGCTCTTATGAGCAGATCCCATGCTCAGACGTGATGGTGTGCAGTTTGGGTGTTTTTTGTTCAGTTTTAGATGTTCACCTTATTGTTGTTTCAAGGGGAGAGATCTGAGGACATCTTTCACTCCACCATTTTTCCGAGTATCCTCAAAACATTGTGTATCTTGTTATAGACATCTTACCATACTAAAGTCATGAAAATATTCTTCTATATTATGTATATTTTTAATTCTAAAAATTAATTATCTATATATGTATTATTGTTTCTAGACTCTATATTCTGTTACATTGGTCTACTTATGTAAACATGTGCCAGTACCACAGTATTCTAATTACTGTTGACATAAAAACAATCTTAATGTTTAGCAGATCATGTGCTCCTAAGTTTTCTTCTTCAGTGAGTATCATGTCCATTCCTTGACCTTTACATTTTTATATAAATTCTGGAATCAGCTTATCAGTCCTTTCCACCTCCAAAAACAAAAACAGTTTCTTTTCTTTCTTTCTTTCTAAGGTATTTGGTTTTCTTTTTTTAAAAATTATTTATTGGATTTCCAGTACAGTATCTGGTTCCTGGTGGGACAGGAAAAAATTTAAACATTGTACCGTTAAGTGTGCTATTTGCTGCATAGGTTAAAAAAAAAAAACTAATAGACTTTGTTTTCTACAAAAGTTTTAGGTTTAAAGGAAAATCAGGCAGAATGTACAGAGTTCCTATGTATTTTCTTCCCTTTTCTCCCCAGTTTCTTTTATTATTAACACTTTGTCTTGATGTGGTACATTTGTTATAATTTATGAACCGATAATTATAAATTATTGCTAACTAAAGTTCATAGTTTACATTAGGGTTCACTCTCTGTGTTGTACAGTTCTATGGATTTTGACAAATGTACAATGTCATGTATCCACCATTATAGTATCATACAGATAATTTCACTGCCCTAAAAATACTGTATTCTACCTATTCTTACCTCTCTACTTCCCTTAACTCCTGGAAACTGCTAATATTTTTACTGTTTCTATAGTTTTTTTCTTTTCCAGTATGTCATATAGTTGGAATTATACAGTATGTAGCTTTTTCAAACTGTCTTCTTTCACATAGCAATATGGGTTTAAGGTTACTTCACATCTGTTGTATGGATGTAGTACACTTCATTTATCCTATTGAAAGGTATCTTGATTGCTTTCAATTTTTGGTAATTATGAATAAAACTGCTGTAAAAATTTACATGCAGGTTTCACCTTGTCTATTCTGCTGTTAAACCTAGTCACTAAGTTCTTGAACTCATTGCATTTTTCAGTTCTAGAATTTTGATTCAGTTATCTTTTATACTTTCTAGTTCTCTGCTACAATTCTCAATTTGAGAGAATTTTCTTCAATATATTTAGCGTAGTTAAAGACTGATAACTCTGTTATCTAAATACCTTGTGGCTTCTTTTCTATCATCTGTTATTTATCTCATTTTTAAAAATCATACTATCTTGTTCTCTTAACCATATGCTGGTTAATTTTTATTATAAACAGTATATTGTGTTTAAAAAATATAGAGATATTCTGAGACCCAGGTTGATGTTATTTTACTCTAATCTAGAGAAAATTTTCATTTACTTCTGACAGATGGCTATGGTGCATTATCAATCCCTTATACTCTTAATCTCATTATATGGACTGAGATCATTTGAAGTAGGATACAGTTCCTGTAAGGGCTGGGCCATTTTTTGTTTGTTTGTTTGTTTTATTACTGTGGTACAGATCCCAAGAGCTAGAGGTTTATCAGTCAGATCTTAAATATTAATTTTTCTCTCTATAGCTTTCCAAAACTATAAAAATATTTTCTCATTAGGGTCATGTAGTGGGGGAATTGGTATGGCTATGTCCTTATAACAGGGTAGTATGAAGGATCCTTGCAGTGACAGAACTGTTCTGTTTTTTGAGTGTAGTGGTGGTCACATGAATTTACACATGATAAAATTGCATACAACTAAATACACAAATGCATGTTAACTTGGTGAAATCTGAATAAAGTTGGTGGGTTGATGTAAATTCTCTAGATAATGTTCTATATAATATTTACTATTTTAATTATTTTTAGATGTACAATTCAGGGGCATTAAGTATATTACAATGTTGTACAACCATCACCACTATCCCTTCCCAGAGCTTTTTAATCATCACAAACAGAAACTCTATACCCACTGAGTAACAACTCCCTATTTCCCCTCTCCCCAGTCCTAGGTACCTCTCTTCTACTGTCTGTTTCTGTAAATTTGCCTGTTCTAGGTAACTCATATAAACAGAGTCATACAAAATTTGTTCTTTTGTGTCTGCTTTTTGTTTAGCGTAATGTTTTCAAGGGTCATCCATGTTGTAATATGTATCAGAATCTCATTCCTTTTAAAGGCTGAATAATAGTCTATATTATATATACATATATACACACTACATATTGTTTATCTGTCCATCTGTCAGTGGACATTTGGATTGTTTTCACCTTCTGACTATTGGGAATAATACTGTTATTCACAATACTCTTTGGCATATACCTAAAAGTAGAATTGCTGGGTCACATGGTAATTCTTTGTTTAACTTTTTGAAGAACTGCCAAAATGTTTTCCACAGCAGCTGCACCATTTTACATTTCCACCACCAATGCACAAATGTTCCAATTTCTTCACATTCTCACCAACACTGTTATTTTCTGGGGGGTTTTAATTTTTATTTTTTCTAATAGCCATCCTAATGAGTGTGAAGTGTTATCTCATTGTGGTTTTGATATGCATTTTGCTAATGACTAATAATGTTGAGCATCTTTTTATGTACTTATTGGCAATTTGTATATCTTTGATGAAAGACATTTCTTTCCGTCTTTTGCCCACTTTTTAATCAGTAGTTTTTCTGTATTATTTTCTACAACTGCATGTAAGTCTGCAATAATCTCAAAAGAAAAGTTTAATTAAAAAATTCCTTGATTTTCTCAGCCTGTCAGTTGCTTCTTCCTAGAAGTAGCTAATGTCCTTAGGGAAAAAAATTTCTCCAGTATCTAGCTTATCTCTGTGAATTTCCTTCTCCTCCCAAACCTCTGCCCTATTTTTCTTCACTACCTTTTTAGCTCACCAATGCCTTAGAACAACTGTTTTAAACATTTTCTTGAGAGTGACGTCAGAAGCATGGTGGAGTGAGAGATGTCCCCAGCTCTCTCCCCTTGAAATAACAATAAGTTGTAAATGTAAAGCTCAACAAAAAACAGCCAACATACACACAAGCACGTCTGAGCAAGGGATCTGCATGTAAGAGCTACCACAGGTCAAAACCATGGGATTTGGACGTCAGACTGGGAGAAACAAAGAGGCTGCCTCTCATAGCCAGAGCTCCATGCAGAAGGAGGAGGAGGAGAGAAGGAGAGGCAAGTTCCCTAAACAGCCCCGCCTGTGAGAGCTGTGAGCTCCGCGCAGTGGCAGTGCCCAGTGATCAGGGCAGAAAGCAGAGAAATGGGAATGGCAGAGAAGCAACAGATGATTATTACCATCCATGGTTACAAAATGAGCTGCAGCCGTCATCCTCCAACCCAGAGGGCTCCTCTCCGCATAGCCTCTAAGACTAACCACTGTGGACCCAGGGGAATCTGAGCAAATGCTACTGAAACCGTCTCTAATGCTGACAGAAACTGAGACTGAGGGTAGCAAGCATGATTGAATATTTATCAGGAAAAAAGGCATTATTAAGGCTTTATATAAAGCAGGAATCCAAGAGGCTTAGACACCACCTCCTAGAAACCAAAAGAAAAACACCTTCATAGCAATGGGCTAAAGTTGCTATATACTTGATATAATAAAACTTCTTTCTGGAAAAAAGCAGAATACATTCCCATTGATGTCAAGGTGGAAAAATAGCCCATTAAACATCATGAAAAACCAAGGTGAGAAAGCAGCTCAGAAAGAAAGAGAAGAGATTAAAAAAAATAGTGTAGATGATAGAGGCTCTGTTCATTCCTCTGTAACCAGATCAAAGTTGTGATGGAAACAGAGCAGCAGCAAGGAAAATTTGCCTGGGATCTAGCCGAACAAGCCATATAATTAGGGAGAAGTCCAAGAAAACACCCTGCAATGGCAGAAAATAGAATGGGGCAAGGACGCGGGGCTGTCTGGTCCCCAGCACCTGAGTGAGACAGAGGCTGTGGTTGTGGCAGTGGCAGAAGCCTCTTAAAGGGGCTGCAGACTGCGAGCAGATTTTTGCAGTGACGGACCTGCTCACTCTGAGCACCAGTGCTGATTCGGCTGCGCACAGAGGGCACCAGGGACTTACAGGGAGATGCTGTCAAAGTGAGAACTGAGGAGAAACTTGCTGGGTACAGAAGTGCTGGCGGTATCCAGTTTCCTGTTGAGCCCTCCTCCCTCCCAGTACACTGGACAGAGCGCTGCCATAGCCATGACGTCATCAAGCTGGATAACAGAGGTCACTCCACCTAGATGATTCCCTGAAACCCTGCCTCCCCCAACTCACGGCCCCCCCATCCAAGCCACATCCAGGTATAGCTTCAGGGAGTCAGGTGCTCCTTGTTGAGATTCACACTGGAGGCAGCCTCGGTTTCTGGTGTAGCCTTTTAAGCACAGAAGCTGTGGATTGCTTGCTGAATTTTAACAGGTGGCCCCAGAGGGGCAGAGGCTTGGGCTAAGTTTGGCCTGCAGCTACATCCGTCTCAGGACTGTTCCACTGGACACCTACTTCACAAATCTGCACTAATAAGACCAGAGACTTAAGAGCTTTGCGTAGCAGATAGAAACAGACATGAAAAGGCAGACAAAATGGGAAGACGAAGAAGCAGAAACCATATGAGAGAACAGAACAGAGATCCAGATATAATGGAGTCAAGTAATTAAACATGCAGAGTTCAAAACACTGGTTATAAAGATGCTCAGTGAACTTTTGGGAAATGCAGATAAATTCAGTGAGAAATTCCACAAAGAGATAAAAAAAAAATGGAAATGGAAATTATAAAAGGGAACCAGTCTGAAATGAAGAACACATTATCTGAGATGAGAAGTTTATTAAATGAAATAAACAAAGGAATAAACAAAGTGAATAAAGAAGAGGATCAAATGCCCTATCTAGATGATAGGAAAGCCACTCAGAACACTCAATCAGAATGGCAAGAGATAAGATGCCAAGACTATAAAAATAATTTAAGGAGGTTATTAAGGCACCAAATACTTGTCTGATTGGCGTAACTGAAGAAAATCAAGATGTCGAACAGCTGTTTGAAGAAATGATGGAAAACTTCCCTAACCTGGTGAGGGAAATGGACATAAAACGCCAGGAAGCTCAAAGAATTACAAAAATCAGGGATCCAAAGAGGCCCACACCAAGACACATCATAATTAAAATGCCAAATTTTAAATGCAAAGCAAGAATATTAAAAGCAACAAGAGAAAAACAAATAATTACATATAAGGAAAACCCATAAGACAGGCAGCTGATTTCTCAACAGAAACTATGCAGAACAGAAGGGCTTGGCAAAAAATATTCAATAGGATGAAGACCCAGGATCTACAACCAAAAATAATTTATCCAGCCAAGCTATCATTTAGAGTTGAAGGACAGATAAAGGGCTTCCCAGACATAAATAAGCTAAAGGAATTTATCATCACCAAGCCAGTATTACAGGAAATATTGGAGGGACTACTTTAAGAAGAAGAAAACATATATCCAAAACAAGAATAAAGAATGGTAACAACTACACTCCTATCAATAAGTACTTTAAATGGAAAAGAATTAAGTGCTCCAACCAAAAGATAGAGTGGGTGAAAGGATAAAAAAAACAAGACTCCTACATATTAAAAGGAAAGAGATGGAAAAAGATATTGCCTTGACAGACCTAGAAGGTATTTAAGTCAAAGAAAGAGAAACATTATATAAGTTCACTTATATGTGGAATCTAAGGAATAAAAAGAACAAACTAATCAAAAAGCAGACTCAGAAATATATTGGACAATTTGGTATCGGACAGAGGGGAGGAGGAATTGGGAGGCTGGGAGAATGGGGTGAAGGGCTAAAGAAGTACAAATTAGTAGCTGGTGCATGGTCACAGCTGGGGATGAGGAGCACGGCATAGGGAATGCAGTTAGCATTAATACATTGGCTAGGTGGAGAGTCAGGGGAGGGAGGATGCAATTGGAGGGACTGTTTTATGAACTATATAGATGTCTAACCAATGTACTGTATACTTGAAACTAAATAAAAAATAATTAAAAATTAAAATAAACAATGGGAACAACAACAAGAATTAAAGAGAAAAATCTCCAGAAAATAAGCTTAAAGACAGAAATATGCAATTTAAATGTCAGAGAATTCAGGATGGTACATCTGAAAAAAACTCAATGAGATTCAAAATAATTCATATCAACAATTCCAGAAATTGAAAAAACAGTTAGGTCAGCAGAATGATGTTTCTTAGCAAGGAGATTGAAACCCTAAAAAAAAAAATAGAACTTCTGGAGATAAAGAACACACTAAAAGATAAAGAATAAAATAGCAAGCTTGGGAAATAGAGTCGACCAATAAGAAGAAAGGATCAGTGTTATTGAACACAGAAATCTAGAAATAAATCAGAAGGGAGAAGAAAACAAAGAATGAAAAGTAATTAAAAGAAATACAATAACTAGCTGATAGCATCAGGAAAGGAAACATGAGTAATGAGCAGTCCTGACGTGAAGGAAAAGGAGCAGGGATTAGAAAGCATTTTCACACAAATAGTTGATAAGAATTTTCTAAATCTAAGGAATGAACTGGAGCTTGGAATTCAAGAAGTCAACATAGCACCCAATTATCTCATAACACCCAATTATCTCAACCCAAAAAGGCCTTTTCCAAGACACATTATATTAAAATTATCAAAAATTAATGACAAAAAAGAATTCTCAGGGCAGCCAGGGAAAAAGACAGTAACCAATAAAAGAAATCCCAGTAGATTATTGTCAGACTTCTCAGCACAAACCTTATAAGAAAGAAAGGAGAAGAATCAGATATTCAAACTATTAAATGAAAGGAATTTCGAGCCAAGAATAATGTATCCAGCAAAGCTCTCCTTTAGATATGAAGAGAAATAAAGACCTTTCCTGACATACAAAAACTGAGAAAATTCTCCAGTACAAATTCCACATTATAGGAAATACTGAAAGGGGTCAGTTCACCTAAAACAAAGTGACAAAAAAATACTATGAATAAGATGACTAGCAGGCAGATAGAAGCAGAGAAGTGCAACCCTTATTAAGAACAGGGCATTATAAGCTTAAACAATCAGAAGAGACTTTGATATTGCAAGATAGTAATGAACGTTCAGCATACATAGGGACAGATTGAAATGATAGTAACAGAAATGGGAAGGATTCAAAGATCCAGTTTCACAAAGGGGAATGGAGACAAGGCACACACAGAAGAAAATGAATATATATATATATATATATATATATATATATATATATATATATATATATATAAACAATCATCAAAAACATACCAAAAAGTCAAAGTCTAAGACCAGATGGCTTCACCAGTGAATTTTATGAAACATTCAAAGAAGATTTAATATCTATTCTCCTCAAATTCTTCCAAAAAATCAAAGAGGAAGCAATACTTCCCAACTCATTTTATGAGACCAATATTACTCTGATACCAAAACCTGGTAAGGATAACACAAAACAAGAAAACTACAGACCAATATCTCTCATGAACACAGATGCAAAAATCCTAAATAAGATACTAGCGAACCAAATACAGCAACATATTGAATCGATTATTATACACCACGATCAAGCGGGCTTCATCCCAGAGGCACAGGGATGGTTCAACATATGCAAATTGATTAATGTGATACACCAAATAAACAAATTAAAAAATAAGAATCACACGACCATATCAATAGATGCAGAAAAAGCCTTTGACAAGATACAACATCCATTTATGATCAAAACACTTAACAAAATCGGTATAGAAGGAAAATAGCTTACCATAATAAAGACCATCTATGACAAACCCTCAGCCAACATTATACTTAATGGTGAAAGTTAAAAACCTTCCCTCTAAGATCAGGAACAAGGCGAGGCTGTCTACTATCACCACTGTTATTCAATATAACATTGGAGGTCCTAGCGAGTGCAATCAGACAAGAGAAAGA
>PVKZ01009576.1:0-10614 GCA_004027375.1 Macroglossus sobrinus
CGCGCGCGCTTTGTTCTCCCCCGCGGGACGGGGCGGACTTTCCCACCCCCAGGGCACTCATCCCTGCAGACGTGAACCGTTCAGCCAGCGGGTTAAAGACGCGTGTTTCTGCTTCCCGCTCTCAGAACCGGGGGTTGGCTCTGGGCGCTGTCACTCCGTGTCCAGGATCCAGTTACACATCATTCTCCCTGCACGGACCAAGTGCTTCGCGGGAAAAACGCACTGACGCGGTTAAAACACCCTCCTCCGAGCGGCTCCAGAACCGCGTCGCAGGGCGGGGGACGCGGACCCCGTAAACGCCACTGTTGACGGGCGGACAGGGGCGCGGAGAACCTGGGGCCGCTTTTCCTTCGTCTCCCGGGTGTGACTCTGACTCCCCGACGCCTCCGTGAGCCTCTGCCATAGGGAACCCCGCTCTCCCCCGCCCCCCCTTGTCCCCCGCCCACGAGAAGAAGAGCTTCTGCGACACAGGTGGCCAGGCCGTCATTTGTACCACCGGGCGGCGCCCTGCGCCTGGACAGGCGCTCCCCTGAGCTGGCCCTGCGGGAGCGCGAGCCGGGCCCCGCCCCCTGCGCGATGCGCAGGCGACTCAGCGCGGGGACAGAGCGGGGGACAGACCGAGGGGACAGAGCGGGGGACAGACGGGGCCGCGGGGCGCAGCTGCTCCGACCGCAGGCGCCCGCCTCGGACGCGTCCCCGGGCCGCTGGCTTTATCGTTTTGAGGACATTTTCCAAAGACACAAGCTCCACGTTGAAAATATCGCGTCGAAATGGATTTAGAATGAAAACGAGTCCAGCGTCGCGAGCGGGCGGCGCAGCGCTCGGGGTCTGTGCGGATCCGGGTCAGCCGGGGAGACGCTGCCCCCTGGCGGCCGCGCCCGGCTCTGCGCCCGGCGCGGCTTCTTCAGAGCGGGTGGGACCGGTCCCTAAGCGCGCGGCTGGGCGGAGCCTGGGGACCCGGTCCCTAACCGTGCATGCTGGGCGGCGCCTGGGGGACCCGGTCCCTAAGCGTGCATGCTGGGCAGTGCCTGGGGGACCCGGTCCCTAACCGTGCATGCTGGGCGGCGCCTGGGGGACCCGGTCCCTAAGCGTGCATGCTGGGCGGCGCCTGGGGGACCCGGTCCCTAAGCGCGGGGCTGGGCGGCGCCTGGGGGACCCGGTCCCTAACCGTGCATGCTGGGTGCTGCCTGGGGGACCCGGTCCCTAAGCGCGCGGCTGGGCCCCTAAGCGCGCGGCTGGGCGGAGCCTGGGGGACCTGGTCCCTAAGCGCGCGGCTTGGCGGCGCCTGGGGGACCCGGTCCCTAAGCGTGCATGCTGGGTGCTGCCTGGGGACCCGGTCCCTAAGCGCGCGGCTGGGCAGCGCCTAGGACCCCTGCGAGCAAGGGACTGGGGCAGCTGCAGCTCTGAGATTCACTTTACGTCTTAGTTTTGAATCATTTCTTTCCAAAAAATTAACCATTTATAGAGAGAGGCGAGCACCCCCCGCAAACTCGGGACTCCCAGCGCGGGCCCCGCCCCCACACCACGGTCCTCGGCCCCGCCCCTGTGGGTCCCTCCCGCCGCACCCGGGACACCCGGGCTCAGGGTACCGGGTCGCTCAGCAGCACGGTGGGGGCCGCCTCCACGCCTGAGCCGCGGACGCCCGCCGGCGGCGCGCCTCTGGCTCCCCCCGTGCCCCGGATGGAGAACCATCCCAGGTGACTGCGTTTCTGTAATTAAGGCGGTGATATTTTAAACCACTGATGGAACGGCTTTAACTTCACCAGGTCCCAGGAACAAGTAATGCCATGGTAGCCCGTGAAGCTCATGTTGACAAACATCAGACTGATCAAATTTATAGAATTTTTGTTTCGTTTTGTTTTGTTTGAACCAAGGGAAGAGGCGCGAGAAAGGTTACTTCCAACAGCTCCCTTTACGAGCTGCTGGAAATCTCACAGTCAGTCGGGTCCCTTTCCCACTCGGTGAGAGGGACACAGTGCTTTGCGGGGGTGGCACTTCTGTGTGCTAAACAAACACTAGCTCACGCACAGGTCCCGTCCACGTGTGGGGGTTACCACGGCTGTCTACACGCGCGGGAAAGGAACAGGAGGTGGAGACAGAGACCTGGGGGTCGCCCCCATCGCCACCACAAAGCACACCCGAGGTGACCGCCCAGGTCCCCTCCCTGTGTCTCAGGGTCCACCTGGGTGGCAGGAAGAACCCACACACACTGTGCCCAGACACAGAAGGGAGAGTTTCCCGAAAAACACAAAACTCCAGGGAAACTGCTCAAAATGGCGTGGGCGGCAACTATATTTGCTATGATTCGAGGACCCTCCAATTAGGAAAACGACCTACATTTTGGAATAAAGCGAACTTTACTTTGCATGAAGCTAATTAAGCTGTGCAGGGAAGACCTGATTATTTTGACCCTCTGCATGAAATAACCACCACACCAAAAACACGGCTCAGCGGAGCTGTAGTTACACCCTCTGGAGCCGTGCACGGCAGCGAGACGTTCTGCCCGGTTAGCGCGGGACGCCCGCCCCCCGCGTCAGTACTCACGTTGGAGCCACTGCCCGGCGCCGGCTCCGAGGCATCCTCAGCGCCGTCCACCGCCTGCAGCCCCAGCTCCACCTGGAAGAGAAGCACACGCCCCATGTCACCTCGGGGTGAAAGTGAGTGCACACGGAAAAGTCGTCCAGGCAACAAACGCCAGCGCACCGCACTTCTGGGCAGCCCCGTCTTACGGAACCGTGATCACGGCCACGGCCTTCACGTGTGATCTCGGAGACCGTTCTGCAGCAGCCCAGCCCGAAGTGCCCGCTGGTCCGAAGGCGTTTTACACCCACGCTCCTGGGGTGGGCACCCTTTCATTCTCCCACCAGCCTCTCTCTCGCTTAGCAAACAGGTGCCCTGCAAACAGCAGGGGCCTGAGCCGATGGACGTGGCTCAGAAAACCGACCGGGCGGCTAGGATGTGAGGGTCTGCACGTTTTAAATTCGGGGTACCGCGGCACTGCGCACGGACCGCGGGCACACAGAAATATGGCGACAAACATCTCGCTGTCTGTCCCTGACCGATAAGCCAGAGTGACGCCGGCCATCACCGAGCCAGACCATGCCAGACCATGTCCTGTGTGGCAGTGTGGCGACCCCCACAGACTCGTCTCCGTTTAACTGGAGAACACGGCTCTTGGGAGCCACCTGGCCTCCCCAGTGCGCATCTTTGGGGACGTGACGAAGAATTGAATTGTCTTAAGGTGCCTCTTAGGGACTTTCAAGAACTACTGGGTTAGGAGAATAAACAATGTCAAAATCATACAAAATTATCATGTTCTAAAAACATGAAAACAGAGTTTTAAAACAATAAAACCTTTGCCCTCATCCACATCCTCCAAACTGATATCCCGTTAAGTATATTCTCGACTGAGGTTTTCTATACACACGCAGGCATGACACACCCAAATATACACAAGTGCGTGTATATATATTTTTCTTTTAAGGAGACGTAGTTAAGACTCGCTTTAGCTTTAAGTGCCTGGAGAACCCCATGCTTAGCGTCCTGTTCTCTGAGACGTTTGTAGACCAGCAGACACCAGAGGATTTTAGAAATCATTGAGAAAGTTACTGACTCCAAACCCTCTTTAATCAACAAAGAGAAACTGAGACCCGACTTGTCCAGCTATGTGCACGGAGCATGCAGGTGAAGGGGAGGGCTCTGGGGCTCACCCGAACCCCGGTGAGCTCGGAGGGGAGCAGCCTGGTTTCTCCGCCTGTGCAATGGAGCAGGGATACCTGCCCCACGTGGCTTCTAGAAGGATTCAACGAGGATGCATTTAGCACAACATCCCAGCCAGGAATGAAGTGAATCCCCAAAACTACGGCAAATAACCTGATGGGGCTGTGACTGAAATAAATAAGATTAACGCGAGGGGAAGATCTAAACGAAAGATAAGGTATGTGAGAAAGGAGGAATAAATCCAGCCAGCCCACGACGGAGGAGAGATGGGGCGCGGCAGACAGGGGCGCCCCCTGTCCACGCGGGCCAGGCTGGCTGTGGCACTGGGGGGTTTCATGCTTTCAGGGTGTCTCCTGCTCTGTGACGGGTATAACCAGGCCACAGCCTCCAGTCTCCAGGACTTTGGGGGTGGGGGGTTCTTACAGTGCTTAAAACAAAAGCATTTCTAGATTTTTTCCTAGAGTTTTCGCTGGCTTTGCTGGCCATTTCATGTCTGAAAAGGAGGAAGACACAGAAGGATGACGAGGTGTGGGAGTGTGGAGACCAGGCTGTGACCGCGAGCCGGCATCCGGCCTCGTTAGGACCATGGACAGCGGCAAAGGCGGCCGTTCCCGGCAGCTTCAGCTCCGCGTCTCAGGAGCCCAGCCCCAGCGTTTGCAGGGCGATGGGAAACTCACGCACAGTGTTCTGATCCCGCAACTTCAAAGACTCCCGTCAGCTCTGAGCGGGGGAGGGACGCGGAGCGGGGGGAGGGGGAGACTCAACGCAGAGACTCGCACCGAGCACGGCTTTTCCAAGGCCCCCAGGAAGCGTGCGGGAACGCACGGCCCATCGGTAACGAGAGAGAAGCACGAGACCGTAATAAAAGCATCGGAGGCGCAGAGGAAACGCGCTGAGGCTTGTGGGAAACTCAGGATGCGAGCGTCCCATCCCGTGGTCCAGCCGCGGGGCTCCCTTCAGACTTCCGCTTCCGCCCGCACGGCCACTGTGCTCCCCTCCGAGCCCCCCCAAGCCCCTCTCCGCCCCTCCCCGCCCCTCCCCGCCCCTTCTCGCCCCGAGGGTCCTGCACCTCGGCCGCCCATGGCAGGCGCGGGCTCTGCGCACGCCCAGCAGCGGCGGGCTCAGGGCTCCAGCGCTCTGGCGGGTAAAACCCCGCAGCCCTGCTTCAGTCCGGCGTGTAGCACACACAGACAAGCCCCCCGTTACCTGCAGGAACTCAAATCCCTAAACACGCTCACGAAACTCCCAGGACAGGTGGGGGACAAACACCTGGACAAACCACTTTCCCATAACGCAGCATCGTACGCCTGCGATTACCTTGCTGTTGCTCCTTTTGTTGACTTTGAAAAATCCCAGAAACTTTTTCTTCTCTTTATCTGTCTCATCGTTGCCAAGCGAGGATGTTCTAAAGGTTTCTGCAGGGGGGAAAAAAAAGTGCTACATTATTTGTCAGCACGTGAACCAAGCTGTTAAACACTTCACTTCACAAATCTCAGCTAATTCTTTGTTTTAGTTCTCGTAAGAGAGGAAAACCGTCAACTTTTGGTTTTAAAGCACCGTGAGCTGTCTCAAAGCCTCCAGCCCTGTTTCTGAGTCACCGAGGCTTCTGACGTCCTCGCGGTCGGCGGCGTTCTTCTCCGAGGGCTGTCCTCTAGAAACATAAGGGGTTTTACATTTCCCAGTAGCTGCCTCACAAGGAACCGGGTGCAATTAATTTGAATATGCTTTATTGAATCTGATGTATCTAAAATACAATCATGTGGATGTGGTTCCATGATGCCGCAGTTTGCACGTCTGCTTTACACGCAGGAGGTCCTGGGTTCGTGCCCCAGTGGAGCCACAGTCCACAACCTGCGGCCACGCCCCACTGAACACGCCCGATCCCGTCTGATCTCGGAAGCTAAGCAGGGTCGGGCCGGGTCAGTCCTTGGATGGGAGACCGCCTAGGAAGACGAGGTGCTGTAGGTGTAAATAATAATTTTAAAAAATGAAAATATGATCGTGCCAGTATGGACTCGATATAAAATTTTTTCTTGTTTTTAACATTTTTACTTTTTTAGTTAGAGTTGAGATTCGATAGCATTTCAAAGTCAACAATATGAAATTCCTGAGCTAGTTCACACTCGTTCTGGTACTCAGGCTTCAGACGGCATGTGCACACAGCAGAACACATCTCGGCCAGGACTGGACACGTCCAGTGGCCGAGAGCCGCGTGCGAGGGACGGCACAGCCCCGAGCACTGGGACTCGAGCACGGCACCTGCTTTAGAATTGCGAGTGAGGCAGAGATGCTCCCTACTTAAAACAAGTTGACGGCTTTCCTGCTGCTGATCCCCTCTCGTCCCCCGGCACGGACAGCGGTGACAGCGGAGCGGGCGGCCCCCGAAACGGCCGCAGCAGGCCCCCCCCCCGGCCCGCGTTCCCCGACGTTCGCTCCTCTGCCCCGGCCTGAACGGTTCCTTTTAACTCACGTCCTCCAGGGGCCCGTTCTCTCTCCTACAACTCCCGGTCACCTCCCTTTCGTGCTGCTTTCTTCTTCATCACGATTTTAGGATGGGCTAGAGGAGGGCCCTGTCGTGTGCCAGGCGGGGACACGGAATCCCACCCCCGTCAGGCAGGTGACGGCCCAGCCACGGCCGGGCTCCCGGGACGAGGAGGGACCGGGAGTGTCAGCATCGCTGGGAACGTGGCCCAGGCCAGACCCCGAGTCGGAAACTCTGCGTGGGGTCGGCCCCTCATGCTCAGTGGGCACCCCGGGATGCTTGCACTGAACTGGGTGGTGTGAAGATGGCGGACACCCTGCTGGGCAGACCACTCCATGGTGCCGAGCGCCGCCCTGGCCTGTGGGTGGCTCCACCGACCCTGTCTGCCCACCGCACTGCGCGCCTCACGGCTCCGTGCTCCCCAACCCCAGCATGCCCGGGGCCTCTGCCATTGACTCATGCAGTTCTCTCCCGAGGCACAGTCACAGCCAGCGGAGGACAAGGCCAACGTCCCCGTAGGACAGGAAACGACCCCACATGGCTGCCAAGCAATGCCGGCCCCAAGCACGTGGCCACCAGCCACCCCTTCGGCTGCTGACCCAGAACGTGCCATTCCAGTTAGAGAGCAGACGCACGGCCAGTGTGTTAGGAACTCGGCACCGGCTGTCCACGCAGCAGGACAGGGCCAGGCACACGCCCCGCCCCCTGCCCCGTCGGTCTGTGTTAGTCACCAGGGCCAGCGCCATGGGCACGTGCAGGTGCGTCCCGCAGAGCCGCTCAGCGGCCAGCACATCACACACATCCAAACCAGAAAGCAGGGCACGCGGCGAGCATGCATGCAGCACACGTGTGCACGGGGTTTCACGCTCACCGCGCCAGCGACCGTCAGGCTCAGCGCTGTGAGGGGCGGAAGGCCCAGGGCTGCGGAATGCCAGTGTGGCACGCCCCAGCACGCACGGACACGCGTTCACACCCCGTGTGCATCTGCTCCGAGTGACGTGTGATGTGACATAGCAGAGGCAGATGCGACAGTGCCCCACAGGCGGATGAGGGAGACCACACTGCCGGCACACAGGCTGTGTCCCCATTCGCAGGCTGACAGGTCAGGAAAGTGCCACAAAAATCGAGCCTCTGGTTCCTCTCCCTGAGCAGGGACAGTGGCTGGTCGCCACGGCCGCAGGACGGCAGGGGACCGCCCTCCACGCCAGGGCGGACCCACAGAGACGACAGGTACCGCCTGGCACAGCTGTCACAGCCTGTGTCCGCCTGCAGGAGGCAGGGCTCGGCCCCGAGCTGAGCTGGGCCCGGGGCAGCCCATCTATCGTCAGAGCGAGGCCAATCAAGGTTCTGGAAAAGGTGAGGCTTAGCCCACAAGAAAGCACACGCTGCTCTGAGGCATTCAAGTGACTCGCAGATGAGGAATTGTGGGGTTCGGGGGGGGGGCTTCAGGAGCCCTTAAACACCAGCGACTCCCACCCCCTCGCTGTTCCAGATGAGAACACAGGAGGTCACGGCCGGCAGTGGCCAGAGCAAAGCCAGCAAGAAGAGGCGGGAGGAAGTCCAGGCCCGTGTGACATGCATCCCCAAGTGCCCGTCACCGTCACAGGCCACGTGCACACGGGCACCTTCGAGGCACCTCCTCAGACCACCCACATCCCCCAATCAGAGCGGCCAGACCGACAAAACTTCACACACGTCAGCTTTCTGCTCAGAACAAGTTTCCACTCGTGCTGCTTCTTAAAAGCGGATCCTTCTCGGGGTGGTATTCGTGGTGCTGTCCCCAGAGGGAGACACGAGCCCGGACAAGAAGCGTGGACGGTGGCCCAGGCTGCAGCACAGTCCGGCCCAACACCCCGCTCTGACACCTGACTGATGCGAGTCCCCTTCCTTTCAGCTTTTTTCTAGGGTTAACTCTAGAAAAATGAGCAAACAGAAATTCCTGAAAAATACAAAAGCTCCTTGGGGTTTTAATGAACTCGCTGGCATTGTGCGCGTGTGTGTAGTCTGAAGGGCTCACTGCAACCCCAGCACGTGTGTGGGCCTGTCTGCGCACACGTATGTACGCGTACGCAATCACACGTGTGTGTGTATATACATGCAAGTTAAAAAAAAAACGCATCAGAACAAAAGTAGACTCTGGACTGATGACGTGCACGCTTGTCTATGAAACAGAGGTCAGTGTCACAATCCACACTGGCGAAGATTCTGCAGCGGACAGGTGGACCTCGAGGGCGGGGAAGCTCGGGCAGGAAGGAAACGGTGCCTCCCCAGCTCGGACCTTCCCCTCCGCCCCGAGGTTCAGTGTCCCCACGGGGCCACCTCCTGCACCAGCCTCTCAGCCCCCAGAGCCACACAGCAAACCGGCCCACGACAGACATTCGTCCCTCGGCCAGCCGGGGCGTAGGAAGCCCACCCACAGCCACGCTGCAGCCCGCAAGATGCCCCCAGAGGTGCAGCCGGCCACGCCTGCGCCCCGCACGCAGCCACACCGTGCACGTGCCAGGCGGGGCCAGGCGGGGCCATGCGGGGCCATGCGGGGCCAGCGAGCAGAGCGTGCCCCCGCGCACAGTACCTCGGCAGCCCAGGGACGGCTCGGACTGGGTTTTGGTCAGAAGAACTGGAAAAGGCAGGCAGGGAGAGAGTCAGGGCAGCTTGACGGCGGCGAGCAGCGCTCGCCCAAGGCCCCAGCCCCTCCGGGAGCCTCGGGGTGGCAGGGGGGTCTGCGCCCGGCAGGGGAAGGCCGAGTGCAAGGCAGCCTGCACTGCAGGCCTCGGGCTCACAGGCCACCCCGCCAGCCGCTCAGCCCCATGGTGGACGCAGGTGGCAGCAGCGTCTGCTGCCTTTGCAAGCTGCCCGGGCGGCATCCCTGGGGAGGAAGGCTTCTCTCGGCCCACGACACACCTGTGCCCCGGCCCCCCCACCCCCCCGCCCCGTTCGCAAGGCCCCTGTTGGCCGGGGAGGGAGGGGGTGCATCCTGGGAGAGACCCAGACGAGGGCCCCCCGGGGACTTTCTCCAGGACGTGCCACCCCTTCTCAGACACTGGCCGCCAGCAGGGCGGGACGCAGGCGCCTGGCGGGGACGGTAATCAAACACCTCAGAGCCGGCGCGGCCCAGACCAAGGGGCCGCCGGCCGCTGGGGCAGCTGCTGGGGGCCCAAGGAAGGAAGGAGGTCGCTCACGGGGGCCCAAGGCAGTGGGGGGGGGGTGGGGGCTCAGGCGCAGGCCCCTCCCCCAGGGCAGAACTGCCTCTAAGTCTGGGGGCCGTGGGGGCTGCGTCGGTGTCCTCCACATGGGGACCGGGGGGCCGGATCTGGGGGGTGTCCCCTGGTGCCCCTCAGCCCTGTGTCCCTGACACCACAGGCTCCTGGGCTCCACGCCCACGAGGAGAGGCCACTAGTGCGGCGACGACGTGTCTGTCCCCAGGTAAAGGGGTCTGCGGCTGCCTTTCAAGATACGAGGGGCTCGCCCTTCTCACTCACACGCTGACGTGTGGGGCCATTTTCCTTCTGTCTTGCCAAAGGGAAGCTCTGGTGTTTTTGAGACTCACAGACGCCTAAGGCACATCCGGTGGCTACACCGGACAGACACACGGCTGCGTCCCGGCCTGGGAAGCAGAGGCCGAGAATGATCCCGTCGAGTTTAGAAAGATGCGAGACGCCCTCGGCTGCCAGGGCGCCGCTTTCTGGAGGGTGAACAGTCTGCGCGTCCGTCTGACACGCAGCGGAGCCCAAACCCCTTCCTCCCCGGCAGGTGAGACCCGGTGGGACCCTCCGTGAGGAGGGTTGGGGGAGGGGGGTCACACTGCGATGATCGTTGGTTTCACAATAAATTTGGTAATAAAAAAGTCCATTTTTTACTTGTAACAATTAAAAAGGCAACAGATAGCAAGTGAGGCTTATTAAAACAGACACTTTTACAACATCTACTTTTTATAATTCTAAGGTGTGAGAGTATGGACTTGGGGGGAGGGGGAGGGGAGGGACCTGACAGTTGTTTGAATGCCGTGGGCCTGCTGTCAGTCAGGGAAGCTGCTTCCACTGCCTGGGGGTCTCCACCCCATGCTCCCCAGCGCCCCTAACTGGGACCTCAGGACAGCCACCACAGGCGCAGAGGAGTGAGAGTCCAGCCACCAGGGCGGCCAAGCCTCCCGGGGTATCTTGAGGGGCTGGAGGGTGTGTGGGCAGCTCCAGGGGACCACCCACCGCACCTTTGTGTTCTGGGTGGAAGCCCCGCCTCGCTTCCCCTAAGTCCCCCTACTCTCCCCTTAGCTCGCAGGGACAGGGGCGCCGGGAGCTCAGGACTTGGGGGGAAGAGGCAGAGCCACAATCGGGGCACCAGGGCGGGCCCCACCTGCTCTCTGCGCACTCACTCCCACCCGGGTCGGACAAGATCAAGATCAAGATCAAGCAAAG
>PVKZ01009577.1:0-10536 GCA_004027375.1 Macroglossus sobrinus
CTTTCTTTCTTTCTTTCTTTCTTTCTTTCCTTCCTCCCTCCCTCCCTCCCTCCCTCCCTCCCTCCCTTCCTTCCTTCCTTCCTTCCTTTCTTTCTTTCTCCTGCAAGGCCAGGGCATGCGTATCTACCTACTCAGTCCCGTGTTCTTTCTGTCCTTCTGGGGTTTCCCGGTTGTCCGATGACCCGTGTCCTCACATGAAGGCAGGGACGGCCAGCAAAACGCCCCAGCTCGCGGATAAGACAGGGTGACTGTCTTCTCACCCCCTGCCCTGGACGTTAAGATAAAAGACGCAGCAAGGCCAACGAGAACCCCGATCCCGTTCAGATCCCTGACGGGAGCTGCGCCCCCGTTTCGAAATCTCTCTCGTTCCCGTGAAATCGCTCACCGTGTGTCTTCGGAAGCCCGTTCCCTCCCACCAGGAAAATCTGTGCAACACAGAACAGCGACCCCCATGAAGCCACGTATCTCTGGGGCCTCGTCTTCCCAGACGGACGACCAGGCTGTGTCGCACCATTCGTGTGACACGCACTGCCCATGCGCCGCTGAAGACACACAGTCCGTTTTCTTTGGCATCTATGAAGAGTGTGACAGTTTCCATCATGCGAACGCATCAGCATACACACATAGATTTCCTGATTATTTTTGGGGGGGATGTTGCAAATATCTCTGTTCTTTCTCTGCAAGGAAAACCTGCCGTGGGTAACTCTGGTTTCTAGGGTTTTCGACGGACTCCCAAATTTCATGTCCAAAGACAAATCCGTAGGTACAGAGCGAGCGAAGCAGACGAGATTGTGGGATCATCTCCAAGAGCATCAGACTCTCCACGGACGCATGACAACCTAAGGGGCTGCCCTTTCTCTCGCTGGCAGGCAACACCTCAGCTCTTCACTAACCACAGCTGCCACACCTGTCCTTAGCCACACCTGCTTGACTTTTGGGCCAGTTATTGCAAACCTTTCTTTCTCGCCTGAGAAGGCCCCCCAGCTATGGCGTTTGGGGGGGGGGGTTACTTGTCCTGCAAGACTATCTATCTATCGCTCACACACAGCAGTCTGGCTTGTGTGCACTGCTTACGCTGCAGGCGTGCTTGCTGTGGGTGTGTTTGTACCTTGTGTCTGTGTAACTTACACTTCATATAGTCAGGTCTGCTTATCCATTTTCCCTGCCGCTTCTATCGAGTGTAGAACGTTCTTCTAGGAACCAGCTGGGGTTTGAACACTCACTTCTCGACTCTATCTATGTTCAGTCTGATTCCCCTGATTTAAATGATTTAATTAATACTCCAGGAATTAAATTTTAATTTTCTTTCCTCCTGGTGTCTCGGTGGTGATTTTGTAAACCCCGGTCCACGCTGTGGATGGAAAGAAGCTTTTACTCCGAGCCGTAGAACTCCAGGTCGTTTAAAAAGCATCAGAGACGAGCACGGGGGCCGCATGGAGAGGGACAGCCGCCTGAGCCACGCGCTCAGCTCGCCAGGTCAGCACCCACGCGCGGCGCACCCACGCCCACCTAAAGCCTCCCCAGGGTCACCCGGGATAGGGGACAACAAGGGGCTTCGTGACGGACCCCGAACCCCCGTGCACGGCTGCCGCACAGCGCAGCTGAGGACGCCAGTGCCAGGCTATAGCCGACCCCCACACAGCAGGAACAGCCTCTCCCCAGAACCCACGGTGGGTCTCCCAACGCGCATGCGCACGCCACACCTGGCACCGAAGCACCTGCTTGCTTGCCTGAGTCGCCCGCACGGTGCACAGATCTCCGCCACTCGGAATATGTGAAGACAGATTTTTATTTCTAAATACGTTTCTGGGTCTATACGTTGTGAAGTGTGTGAAGACAGCTCAATACTTCTTTCAGGATCTATAATAAAGTGTATGAGAATGTATATTATAAAAATAGAACATAGGTTACAGGATACCTTAGAAAGTCCTATCAGTAACACCTGATATCTAGATATATATAAATTGTAAAGTCTGCGAATGCAAAACATGTGTTTTAGAATCAACATTAGAATGTGTAATATATTACAACATAGTAACATATATTAGAATATCACAAAATAGGACATATTGCAGACTACATTAGAATATAATAGGTAATAAATGTAATATCTAACATATAGGTAAATTGTAAAGTCTATAAAGGCAAAACATTTCTTTTACAATGCACATTAGAGCATATAATAAAACATATTAACAGAGATAATAAAGTATACTGGAATATATAAGAATATAACATACAGGTAAAGTATCTCGTTATATATAGATTGTAAAGTCCGTGAGAGCAGCTGAATGCTTCCTTTGCAATGTGTATTAGAAAATGTATTATAAGATGTTTTAGAATATGTGTTACGGACTATATATATCACAGTATGATGCATAATATATGTAACGCTAACACAGATACATTGTAATGTCTGCAGGCAGCTGGACACTCCCTGTAGAATCTACATTAGAATATATGTTATACATTGTAACATGCATTAGAATGTGTTATGAGATACAGTATAGAATCTAATCGTGTACTATTCGGGTAAACATTGTAACAGCTGTGCACACTTTGATTTTATTGTAACTCTGGGCGCTCCTGTATCCACACGTGTAACACACATGCATCCACACACACACACACTCACTTTCACACACACACACACACACACACAAATACCAAGACGGGCACGTCCTCACTGTGAAGGACGCGCACCGGTGGCTTCACGCACCAGGGCGATGCCCCCCTTGCCTCGGACAGCAGGCCCGGGCGAGGACGCTTCATTCTGGGGGAGACAGAACCCCATTCCTGGTTCTTCTTCTTCACCCCCAGGCCTGCACAGGCAGGGACGGTCCTGGAATCCGGCCTGACAGGGGCTTTCCCAGTCTCTCCTGTACTACGCCGTGTTTCCTGAAGAATTTGCTGGATCCTGGCCGATCGATGCCAGCTGCTTGGCACCGCCAGGTGCTGTGACACCTGCGTGGGGCAGGTCAGGCCCAGGGGTGGGAGGGGACGTGAGCCACAGCGACGCAGCCACAGGTCCAAGCTACGCGGAGCCCGGGCTCTTGCCCCGCAGGGAGCGTCCTGGCCACCCCGGGCCCCTCGGGAGGCCAGGCCGGGCAGGGCCGGGCCTGAGCGTCAGGCCAGCGCCTTGTTGTGTAAACACACGCCCGCCCCCGGCGCGCGCGCGTTTGGCATTCCAGAGCGAGATTTGGCAACCGGCGCGGGTGGAGAAAATGCCACCCACAAGGTGGAGGTGAGGGTCAGGGCGAGGCTGCCACCGCGGGCCAGAGGCCACACCCGGAGCCGGGTGCTGGTTTCCTGCCGCCCCTCCCGCCACCCCCAGCGGGCCAGCCTGGTCCCTGTGAAACGTCTCGGTTCTCAGGTTCCCACCTCGGCGCCGCCTTGCGCCCCCACTAACCCCATTCCCGACCCGAGGACATTCCCTACCAAGGCGGAGTCGCTGGGACCCCCTCCCAAGAAACTTAGGGTGCGCTCCCCGGATGTCAGCCGCGGTGGCCCGGGCCGGGGGGTGGGGTGCGGTGGGGGACCGCAGCTCGCAGGCCTCGCCAGGCCCTCCGTAGGCTTTTACGCACACCGCCCGGGACAGGAAGAGTGACCAGTGGAAACGCAGGGCGTCCAGGGCCGCTGCGCCTTCGGACACACACGGGGTCACGGGGTCACTTTGATGCGCATCTGAACGGACGCGCGTGGCCTCCGGGACACGACCCGGGGGGACAACGCACATCGCCGCGGGTCCGGCATGCACGCGTGTCTGGGCGCCCCGCGCCGCCGGCCTGGTGTCCCCGCGGTGTGCGGGACGATGGCGCACCCAGGCGCCGGCCCCGCGCTTGGGCGGTGTCTGCCATCCGGTCGCCTTAAATTCTAGTTTTCACAATTTAAACGGCTCTTTCTGTGGAACCCCAGAAAGCAGCCAAGAAACTCGGGGTGCGGCCCCCGCACCCCGCGCGCCGTCGGCAAGGGGGACCCGGGCCACCGCGCACCCCCGGGCGCCGCGCCCGCCGCTGACACCGGCTTCGGTTTTGTTTTTCAACTTTACTTCGCTCGGAACCACGCCCTCCGCGTCCCCAGCGGGGCCCGCCCCCGGCCTTCCGGTCCGGGCCGCGGCGACCGCGGTGGCACACCCGCGCGTCCCCGGGGAGCGGGGCCGCCCCGCGCCTGGGGGCGCTCCGGCGCGCGCAGGGGAGCGGCCCCTCCCCGCAGCCGCCCGCCCCCCAAAAGTCCCTCGTCCCCACGGGTCCCCGGCCGGCCTCGCGGGGCCGGGGCGGGGCGTCGCCGAGGGCGGAGCGCGTCGGCGACAGCCGCACGGCGGCCCCGCCCCGGCCGCTTCCGCCCGGCTCGGCAGCAGCGCGCAGCGCCCGCGGCGGCCCGCGGGGGACCGGGCATGAGCAGGGCGCCGGGCACCGGCGGCCGGGACCCCGCGTCGGCCCCGCGCGCCCGCTGCCGCCACCCGCCGCCCCAGTGAGCGCCGACGCGCGCCGCGCCATTGTCCCCGCCGCTCCGCCCGCTGCGCCCGGCCGCGGCCCGCGAGGCGGGGGGCGCGCATGGGTGGGCGCCTCTGATGCCGCCGCCGCCGCGCCGCCCTCCGAGGCCGCGTCCCCGCAAGCCCGGCCCCCGTCGCCCGGCGCCGCGGCCCGGCGCCCCGCACTGGAGCGCGCCCCCATGGACGCGCCCGGGCTGGCCAAGGCGGCGGCGGCGGCGGACCCCGAGCCCGCGGACGGCGCGGCGGACACGCCCGACGGGGCGCCCGCGCCCGAGCCCGAGCCGCCCGCCTACCGCCTGGAGGACTTCGACACGCTGGCCACCGTCGGTGAGTGCGACGCGCGGGGACACGGCGCGCCGGGCCGCCGGGCGCAGTCGGGACGCCGGCTCAGACAAAGGGCCGCCGCTGCTGGGGGCCCTGCCCGGCGCCCCGCGCGGGGCCGGCCCTGCACCCCCAGCTCCCCGGGCACCCCCAGACTCGCAGAGAACCTCCCCGGAGGCCCCGCGAGCCCCCGGACCTGCTGGCGTCCCGTGTCCCGCCCCAAAGGCACTTTATTCCAACTCCCCCCCCCACGCTAAACCACCCAGGCGTCTGCGCCCCTCGACGTCACAAAACTTCCCGGAGGCCCCCTCACTTTGGCGACGCGGGATGCCCTCCCAGGCCGGGACACCCCCCCCCCGCCAGGGACACAGGCGGCAGCCGTGAGGGCACTCGCGAACCCCACCGCGGCCGGCCCCCCTGCGCCCCGCGACCGGAGGCTCCCGCGCGGACTGTGCGCGGAGCCGCGTCGGGGGGACAGTCCCTGTGCCCTTTCGGGTGCGGAGCTGGGGGCGCCGGGTGGATCCCACAAGTCCCCAGCGCGCCCTGCTTTGCTCCCCGCGCTCCGGAAACTCGGCGCGCTCTCCTCAGACACGCACTTCCCTTTGTCCTCCGCCTTTGAACTTGACCCGAGCCGGGCCGCTGGAGAGCGAGCTTTCGCGTCCCTCGGGCGCCGCGGCCCCCCACGTGGGCGCCGAATTCAGGCCGCCGCTTCTTAGCAACTCTTTGTTGCCCAGGGGGTCTGTGCGCCCCCGCCGCTCTGCCAGGAAGACGGAGCAGGGGGCGCGTATGCCGGGGGGGGGGTCCCAGACTGGGCGTGGAGGACTTTCCGGGGTGCCCCTCCCAAACTAGGAGCAGGGGAGCTGGCAAATAGTGAGCGCACGGTAATGAGACCCGCAGGCTCGGACAGAGGGGCGTGGGGACCTCCAGCCCCGGGAGTGGGGGCTTCTCCCCTTCTCGGTGGCCTCCGAGCCCACGTGTGGCGGGGTGACAAAGGGTCAGCGGGGAGCCTGACGGGGGAGGGGGAGGGAGGCACCGCGCCGGCTCCTGCTTCCTCCCGCTTGCGTCTCTGTGTCCCTACTGCGCGCGCTCTCTCTCTCTCTCTCTCTCTGTCTCTCTGTCTCTCTCTTTCTCTCTCTCTCCCCCTCCCCCTCCCTCCCACCGGGAGGCTGTGCTGGCTGATGAGAAAAGCCGGTGTGTTTTGGGGCGTGGCTCAAACGCAGGCCCCCGAGAGCGCCAGAGTCGGTGGAAACACGGGGACAATGGAAAGTTGGTGGGGACCCTTGTCCCTTGGCACACGGCACCAGCCATTGTGTCCCGTCCGTCCGGGCTCACGCTCGGGTCTCCTACCCAAGGAACCGGGGCCACCGCGTCCGGTTGGGGCAGACGCAGCCCCGACCGGTGCCCTGGGGACGCTCGCTGCCCTGGGGACGCTCGCTGCGCAGTGGGCTTGGCTGAGAATGTCACGGCCCCCCCCCCAACCCCCGGGGGACCCGCTGGGCTGGGCTGGGCGGGGCTGGGCTGGGCGGGGCTGGGCTGGGCAGGGAGACCTCTCAACCTGTCCTCTCTCTGCCTCTCCACGAAGAAAATGCTCGTTCGCCAGGGGTCACTTTCTGTGGGCTGCGAGAGGACGGCTGAGTGGCTCGGGTTCCCAGGCTGGGACAGGCAGGGGACGGACACCCAGACTCTTGTGCACACAGCCCTTCAAACTCCTAACTCCGCTCTTTAATGTCACTGGAAGATTAGTCTATTCGTGTACAGGAGCGAGAATAAGCTTTAAAAATGAATCCACGAGCCTTCCCGAGCTGTCCCAATCGTGTCCCTTGGTCAGTGTCCAGCGGCTGTCGATGACAGCGTAAGGTGCAGGGGCGAAGTGGGCTCCAGCTGCAGCCACGACCCAGCGGGGTGGGCACGGATGCCCCTTCCCCCCGTTGCACTGTCCTGTGTCCCCCATCCTCCCGCACCCCGCCCAGGCCGCCCCCACGGCCGTCCTCGCGTGTCTGGGGATTTGTGTGTCGCTTTCCAGGTGAGCAAACTTATCCTCCGCCCCGTGAGACCGATCCCCACTCAGAGCGAACAGGAAACAAACCCCCACCCCCCGCCGTGCCTTTTCCGGTCCTTACCATCCCAGTGCCCGCCCCCTGGAACCTTCTGGAATTGGTTGGGGTGGAGACAGGACAGGCCTCGGCTTAGCCTCTGCCCCGGGGCTGTGTGCAGTGAGCCGCGCGCAGTGGGCCTGCGCCGCCCCCAGCAGGCCAGACGCAGTGCGCCCTCACCTTTGCTGGCCTCCCCTTGCCCGCGCGCCTCGCCCTGTGCCTCACGCGGGCATTATCTCACCCCTCCTTTTTCCCAGGGGGCCAGACACGGCAGGGGGACGGGGAAAGGGGAGGGCGCCCTTGGCACCGAATCGCCGACTCACGGTGACACACGATGGTGACGCCACTGACGCGCGCCCGCGGGCGAGACGCAACAGGTGAGCACAGGTGATTGTGCCTCTGCTGAGCTCGGCAAAGCCCGTGGGGGCCGCTGGGGCGTCTGGGGACGTCTCGGGAGCTCCAGGCCTCGCTGGCGAGGTGGCCGGGGTCACGGGCGGCCACCGGACGCTGCTCGGTGAATGAGGAGGAAGGTCAGAGGGCGCGCGGCCTCAGGCGGCCTGGCCCTGTGCTTCCGGGGGCCCCCGCCGTGGCAAAGTGTGGACACTGAGGGTGCGGTGCCTCTCAGTGTCTCTGGATGAACGCTCAGCCTGCGGCGGTGGCAGATATGGCGGTGGCTTCTCTGTCTCAGCGCGGGGGTACCTGGGGTTTCCCAGCCCGAGGGGAGCCCCCCACGATGCTCATTTCAGGGGACACGCTTCGCAGCCGCCCCGTCTTCTGCAGTTCTGCAGCACGCTAGGTTTTCCCGCCACCCCGTGAGCAGGGACAAGGCTGTTGCCGCACGCTGTGACATAATTGTAGAGTCCCCGCGTCGCATGGCGTCCGCTCACGGCGACATCTGCAGCTGCGGCAGGGACCCGGACCGTGCGCGCGCGTGTCTGTGTGTGTGTGTGTGTGTGTGTGGCACTGTCCGGCTGTGACAGCGTGGAGCGTGGCGGCTGCGCCCCTCTCCGCGCGTCCCTCCCGCGCTCTCCCTGGGGAGTCCTACCCCCACCCCCACCCGGCCACCGCATGGGGGCACGGAACCCCTTCCCTCTGCGGCTTTGCGCGTGCGCGCCTGGCTGTGCGCGCCCCTCTCCGCGCATCCGTCCCGCGCTCTCCCTGGGGTGTCTGCCCCCCACCCCCACCCGGCCTCCCTCCGCGCGGGGGCACGGGACCCCTTCCCTCTGCGCCTTTGCGCGTGCGCCCCTCTCCGCGCATCCGTCCCGCGCTCTCCCTGGAGCGGCCGCCCCTACGGGCACAGAACCCTGGCACAGAACCCCGTCCCTCTGCGCAGACGGCTCCTGGCGGTGGACCCATTTGGTGATTCCTCTGCCACCGGCTCGCATCGCGACATGGGACACTGGTCTTCCCTTCGCGCCGAGGAGCCCGTCCCCCCGTGAGTGAGTGATGGATGGCACACGGATCTGTCTGGAACCGGCCCCTCTGTCTCTCCCTCCGACCTGGGCTGCCGCTGACCGTGCGGCGTCACGCAGCACACCTGAGCACACCTGAGCACACCTGAGCCACCTGAGCACACCCGAGCACACCCGAGCACACCCGAGCACACCCACAGAGTGGAGTCCGCAGCTCTGAGCCTCCGCCACGCCTGGGGACCGCACAGCATCTGGGCGCGCGTTGCCCAGGGCAGACGTCTGCCAGGCTTGTCGCCCTCGAGGACCCCGTAACAACCGAGGGGGACAGTGGCTCGCAGAACGCCGTCCCCAGCTGGGTCCCCCTCGCCCGTGCGCTGCTCTGGGCCTGCCCTTCCCACGGTTCCGCCCTGCGGGCTGCAGGGGCCCCCGGGAGGGGAGGGAGGGAGCAGACAGGGGCCGTGTAAGGAACACACGGGTGACAAAGATGACAGGAGGGCAGAGCCAGGGCAGACAGGTGCGGTGAGGGTGCGGGACAGCGCTGGTGGCACAGACGCCGGGCGCATTCGCGATAGTCCCCCGTCCCCCGCATGTCAGCTCTGAAGCCAGGACACGGACGCTGCGGTGACCAAGGACAGGCCGCTGTGGTCAGAGTTTCAGGACTGTCGTCCCGCGCTTGGCACCTTGAAGCCCAGACCCGCACCCCCTTGGCCGTGAACCAAGCGTGGGGTCCGCGGGAGGACACGGGGGGGGTGTGGGGGGGCTGTGCTCACGCGGGCAGCCGTGCTCCATCCAGCCCGGCCACGCCCTCGGCCTCGGCCAGCTGCAGTGTGACCCCCGTGAGTGCACAAGCCACGGCGACAGCGCTCAGCTCTGTCGGGCGGGGACACGCATGCGCACGGGGGCGCACAGCGCTCCCGCTAACCCGCGCGCTCACGCCTTCGCCGCGTCCCGCCTCTCTGGGTCCGAGCACGAGGTCTTGTGGCCGCCTGCACGGTGCCCTGCCCCGTGCCAAGCAGGCGACACCCGTTCCCCCCGTACGAGGGGGCCCCCGCCCCGCACCCCACACAGGCGTCTCCCACGCACGATGACACGGCCCAGCCCCCCCTTCCTGGCCCCCGGAGCCCCAGAGGCACGAAGCCGATGCCCGCCCGGGGGACAGCAAGAGGCGAGTCCTGAACCCGCCGGTTGATAACGCGGCTACATTGTTCCGGCGACCTTGCCCGGCTGTCCTTCTGCGAGTCGCCTCGTGCGCTCCCGAGAGGCGCCCGGTTCCAGCAGCGTCTGGCCCGCGTTCTCCAGGCTGTCACCCACTCCCGTCGCTTCGCGGACACCTGCCTGGGTGTTCGCAGCGCGCGTGCACCTGCTCCGCCGTCCACGCCACACCAGCCGGGCGCTCAGACGCTGGACAAACCACCCGCTTTTGACCCCGGGCCTTTGGTCACTGCCCCTTGTCCATAGCCGGTAAATACTGTGACCCTGGCTTTCGGGAGAGACGAGGGGGGGAAAAAAGCAGGTTTTAATATCGGGTGGCCTGGGAGGCGGCAGGAGGCGAGGCTGGGATCCGTGTCTGTGTCCCAAGTGTAGGCGCTTTGAGGGGTGGTGTCACTTCCGCTTCTGGGTGTCATGAGCAGCGGGCTGCCAGCCGTGGGAGCTGGTTCTGCCATCCGCTGGCTCGTCCACCCCTCGTACCCACTGAAGAGTTTATCCTGCGTCCCCACCATGCACCAGACGCAGGAAGTGTCCTCAGAGACCCCCTAGGGAGAGGCGCGGGGTCCCACCGATGACAGCGCCCTGAGCGAGGTCTCCCTCGGGGGCCCGCACGTTGATTCTCTCGAGGGCCTCAGTTTGCAGATTGTTTTGGTGACATTTTTGTGGCTCCTTCGAGACACGGGGCTGGTGGCCTCTGAGGTTGTTTTTAAAAGCGTTGGCCACGCATTCGCTGAATCACGCTCTCAGACCCGCGTCACTGGGAGCCGCAGGCAAGGGCCAGGCGTGGTGGGCGGGGCCTGGCTCTCCTTCTGATGCTTCTGCGGGCAGCTGGCAGGTGGAGGGGGCACTGTGTGTGTGTGTGTGTGTGTGTGTGTGTGTGTGTGTGTGTGTGTGTGTGTGTGTGTGTGTGTGTGTGTGTGTGTGTGTGTGTGTGTGTGTGTGTGTGTGTGTGTGTGTGTGTGTGTGTGTGTGTGTGTGTGTGTGTGTGTGTGTGTGTGTGTGTGTGTGT
>PVKZ01009578.1:0-10476 GCA_004027375.1 Macroglossus sobrinus
TGCCCCAGACTGCAGGGGCACAGAGCTGTGTCACGTTTCGGGGTCCCTTGGACAAAGCCCGCCTCCTTCTCCGGCGGCAAAGTCAGGGCAACAGGAGACGGCTGAAATGAGGGAAACCATTCGGGCCTCCGGGGGGGACCTTTTAAAATCGGCGGAGAAGGAAGTGTGGGTGCATATCTATAATATGCGTGCGTCTCTCTTTTTCTTCATGGACACGCGAGGGGCCGCCCGTGGGCCCCAGACGGGCGACACTTGTTGGAGTGAGACGCCTGTGGCCCGCAAACCGTTTTAAATGTGGCATCTGACAGCGCTCAGAATTCTAAAAACGGCGACTTTCAGGAAGTGAGCGAGCGCTCACTGCCGTTTTGACCTTGTGTCTTCAAAAGCGCAGAATAAACCTCTAAACAAAGTCCATAAACCGATGAGGACATCTCAGCCCCGAATCCTTCCAAATGCGCGAAAACCGAGGGCCCTGCTGACACCATCATCTCTTCCGACGTGGGGCCGATCACGGCGATTTCTTTCTCCTTCTCCGAGTCGAAAGCGCCTGCTTCCCCCCTTTTTTTTTTCCTGTGTATTTACTCTCCCGACGGCTGTATCGCAGTGTCAGCTTTATTGCTAGATATATATATTTTTTCTGTCCCAGACAGTTAGGTTTGCTGTCCCCGAGCGGTTTGGGGCCCATGGATCTTTACTCTGTGTAGACATAGAGTCCGTGCTTGTGGTCCTGGGAAGGAGCGGAGGTTTGGGGTGCGCTAGGAGGGCTTGGGGGGCGCCTCCCGGAATGTTCTCTCGTGTCTCTCTCTCTCTGTCCCTGGCAGTTCAACAGATTCTTCTGGAGAAATAGCAGGTGGGCAGGCGAAACAGCCACGGACTCACAGCGGGGACGACAAGGCTGGCCGGCTACGCCCGTGAAGAATGCCAGCAGGAGGGCAGAGCCCGCCACGCCTGCTCCGGCCGCGCCCGGCCCTGCCTTCGCTCAAGCTGGACTCTGCCTTTTCCCCCTGCAGACGTGGTTTGCTCGTCCCCACGCCGGGTCCGGGGCGAGGACTCACAGTAGGGTTCGTAGCATACGTCCTGTGAGGCCCTTCGAGGTTCCCCCTGCGCTGCGAAAACCCCCCCAGCCATCGCAAAGTCCCCCCGTCAGGCGAATGCCACCGAGGCTGAGAGCCACGGACCGGTGACAGGCCGATTTAAAACGCGTCTGAAACCTTCCTGGGATCCATAACTTTTGCGAAGTGAGGTGAGCGTCCGATGAGGCTCCTCGAAATGGCTTTGGTTTGTTACGATATTTTTACACCAGACTAATAATAGTAATGGTAATAAAAAAAATCATTAGAAGCCACGTACTTTTTACTGACCCGCTTTTAAAGAAAGCCCTGCCATGGGACGTTTGGGTCCCAAGGCGCCCTTCCTGGGGCTGTAGGACAGACAAGACGATCCCCGAAGTGCTCGCTCATCATCCCGGCGTTTGCTCTCTCAGCCCTTTTGCTGTCACGTGTCACATTGGGGACAAGTGCTCAGCATTCAGATACTCCTCTGCATTCAGACACTCCCCTGTATTAGATAATTTCAGCATCAGATACTCCCCTGTGCCAGATACTCCCAGCATTCAGATACTCGCTGCATTCAGATACTCCCCTGCATCAGATACTCCCTGCATTCAGATACTCCCATGTACTAGCTAATTTCAGCATCAGATACTCCCCTGTGCCACATACTCCCAGCATTCAGATACTCCTTACCTTCAGATACTCCCGTGTACTAGATAATCCCTGCATCAAATACTTCTCTGCACTAGATAATCCCTGCATTCAGATGCTTCTTTGTGCCAGATACCCCCCTGCATCAGGTACTCCCTTGCATTTAGATACTCCTTGCATTCAGATACTCCCATGAATCAGATACTCCCCTTCTCCAGGTGCTCCCTGCATTCTGATACTCCTTTGCACCAGATACTCCCCTGTGCCAGATACTCCCCTGTGCCAGATACTCCCCCTTCATTCTTCGTGGAGGTGGATGCTACAAATTTGCCGAGTGTCTTGCACCATCTCCACAAAACGTTTTTAGCCGCCTCAGTGTGCCAGCTCGCTGTCGTCCCTGAGGGGTAAAACCACTCCGTGGCAGAGAAGCCCCTCAGATGCCCGCCACTCACAGGACGGAAGGCAGACTGGTCCTCCTGCAGTCAGGCAGGACCGTCCCCCGTCCGAGGCGTCCTCCCATCTGGGCGGCGCACGTGCTGTGAGGCTGGCGTGGACACGCTCGAAGAGGGCTGTGCTGTCAGAGATTGACGCTGTGGGCGGGGAGGCCTCCCCCACACGCCTGTGTCTCCGGCAGCTCGGGGGGCGGGGGGACGGTTCCCACGGCCTTCCACCCGCCCAGGCATGCCAGCCACGCTCCCAGCACCGCCGGGTGTGCCTTTCGGGGGGATGCTTCACCTCCCCGCCGATCCTGTCTAGGAGAGCCACCGCGTGTCACCAAAGCCAGAGGTCACGCAAGTCTCCCCCTGTTCGAAGGTGGGGTGTTATCACACCCAGCAGTTCTCAGGGCGGGCATCGGAGGCGGCCCCCCTCCCTTGGAGGACTCCACCTCCACTTCCTGTCACTGGGCTGGCTTCCTTTGCGTGTGTGCTCGTCACTCCCAGGACAGCAACAGGGACCGAGGTGTGGCTCTCTTGGCGTCTCGGTGATTCTGCAGCGTAATGACTGTCGAGTCTATGAGACCAGGTCAAACAATGAGGGAGACGCCCTGGGTCCCCGTCCTAGCCGTCCGTGGCTGCACGCGACAAACACCTACTGTGCGCCACTGTGCTCCGCGTGGGTGCGGCGGTGGGCGTGATGTTCTGGATTCTACAGTATGCAGCAGACACCTCGCGCCCATCTCTGTCATCCAGCAGGTGACACGGTCGACCGGTTCCCACGGGCTGGGTTTCGCCCCCAAGCCTGAGTCCCCTTGCTCACCAGCAGAGGTCACCAGGGATGCAAAGGTAGCCGAGAATATCTACCTTCCCCCCAAATCGATCATTGAGGAGAGCCGTGGGGAGCCAGCCTGTGCATGCCAATTCGCTTTATAATAATGACATCGAAATGCGTAAAAATCTTTGTTACCCTCTGAATAATGTTGACACGTTTACAAGCATTGCACCTGTACCATAACCATACTGGTCTCTTTAACATACATAAACGAGAGAATAGTGAAAGAATGGGTATTTTTTTTGAAAGTGTATACAATTATGACTCATGCAAAAATAAATCTATACGTTTTAAGAAACGCGTTAGCCAGGCTTGTTTTTTTTTTTTTTAATGGAGGGGGCGTGCTCATTTTTCTGGACTCCTGTCAACATCATGCCACATAAAAAAAAGACGTATGACTTCACCCAAAAGGCCCCTTTTGGAAAGTCAAGGTTAATTCAGGCGGTTTGTCGCATCGTTACACATCGTGATGAAAATATTGCAGTGAACGTCTTTGGGACACATTTCCGTGGACTTGTGCACGCGAGTGTGTCCCGTGCATGCGTGTGTGTCTGTTACCGTGGACCCGTGCACGTGGGCGTGTCTCGTGCACGCATGCATGTCCTACGAATGCCTGAGATGGTCTTTCCTGGGACAAAGGGTCTGTGCGTATTTGACTTTCACGGACACTGGGCCATCGTCCCCACAGGGCGTGTGCTCTTCGATGGCATCACCCGTGATGGCTCACGGTGGCCTCCCTCGCAGCCCTGCAGACGCGGTGACCGCCACCAGGCTGCTCGCTGAAACATCCATCCGGGCAACTGTCCAGAGTGAGGCTGAGACTCTGTGTGTACAGCACAGACCACTTTCTTCCAAGAGAGCCATCTGCCTGTGCCCCGTGCTCATGGATGTCTGCGTTCCTCGTCTTTTTTTTCTTATTGATCTGTAGGAACTCTTTACATAGGAAAGCCCGTGCCATGTGACTGTGGTATGGGTAGCAAATCTGCTTTTCCGCTTTATGGTCAGCCTTCTGGCTGTTGAAAGTTGTGGGTTTTTTTACCCCCCCCATTCCTACCTTCATTATTTTTATGCAGTGACATGGGTGACACGTGCCTGGGGTTTTCACCACAGAAAAGCACTGACCATACTGATTGGACATTTTAAAAAAATTATCTACTACTTTCTTTTAATATTTTTTCCTTTTTTTTTAACATTAAAATGTTTCCTCCCTAGGAGTGTGTTTCTGTGCAAGGAATGAAAAAGAAATTATTATGTATAAATAGGCCCACCCCCCCACCCCCCATAGAAGTCACGCCATGGCCCAGTCCTGTGAACTCCCAAACCCTTGCTTGCGGAACCCCTGTGTTCTCCACGGATCCGAAGTGTCATTTACATCACTCGGAGGACACACAGGAAAACGCGCGAAGCAGCGAGATTCCTGTGTCCTTCGCGCCAGCCTCTGCGAGGCTGTAGAAATCCTTTCCCCACGAGATTCACTTTTTTCACCGTGTCAGGCAGTGAGTTACGTCACGGAGGTGGGGTCCCAAGCCTCCTGCACGACTGGCTTTGAAATCTTCCCCCAGCGCTGTGAACTAGAAGCTTCCGAGAGCCAGTGGGTGTGCGTACTTCATACATTAGAGGCCACCAGAGACCCTGGGGAAGGTGGGTGAGGGGGAACCAAGAAACTGGAGAGGTTTTGGAGTCTGGATAAGCCGGATTTCTCCACGTGGCGGTTGTGGACGGTTGGCGGTTACATAAAGCGCTTCCGTCTTGTATAAAGGATGCTCATCCACCTTTGCCTTTTTTTTTTTTTCTGGGTGGAAGCGTTTGGCTCCATCACGTGGTCCCTAAGGGGGGGGGCCAGAGTTTCAGCCGGGGTTCCTGGCCTGTCCTAACCAGGGCCCAGGTATTGGCTGCTTGGACTCACACCCTCAGACCGTGTCACCGCCGCTGAGTGGCTGATCGGCGGGGATGGCCCCGTGGTTCCGGCATCTACCTGTGTGGCCCTAGGTGACTGCCATTGCGTTGCAGAGGACCGCGGGCGTGTCCCACGCTGGGCGGCCGCTGAGGATGCTGAGGACGGCTCTTGGGGAGCCCCGTGAGCGGGGACCGTCCCCCGCCCAGGCTTGGCATCGGTGCTGCGCCCCAGCTCCACGCCCACGGGCAGCAGCGCGGGAGCCAGCGGCCGGGCGTGCCCGCCGCCTCCCGCGCCCATTGGCGCTCGGGGGCCCGCCTGGCCCTCCCCCCGCATCATCCCGGGGCGGGCGTGGCCTCCGCGGCTCCGGGCGCCTCGTGGGGCGGGGGGACCGGCCTTCGGCGAGCACACACCCGCACTGGTCCCCGGAGGCCCCGGCTGTGGCGTTTGGCATTCGAGCGCCGGGCCCGCTGGGGCGGCAGCTGGGTTCCCCCGTGTCCGCTGGAGGCCTCGGCCCCCCTCTTCCTCTCCAGGCCGGGAAAGAGGAAGTGGACACGTCCAGGGCGGGGTGGCCGCTGTCCCAAGTCGCTGCGCCGAGGTCCTCCGCTCCGGACGCGGACGATGGCGAGCTGCTGGGGGCCCCTGTGGGTGGCCCTCTTGTGTGTCCTGGTCCCCGTCCGAGGTAAGGCGGGCTTTGCTCGGGGCGGGAGCTGCTGCGTGGGTGTCTGTCTGTCTGGCGCCTTTGCAGGGACGCCCTGCGAGGCCGCGCGTGCTGCCAGCTGGCCGGGCTGCGTTAGAAGCAGGTCCCCGAGGCAGGACGAGCAAACAGCACGGACGGTGGGCAGCGCGGGGGGTCTGGAGTGGGGGCCAGAGGCCCCCGGGGCGCAGCTGCCCCCCCCACCCCCGCCACCTCCGCGTCCTGCCTTGGGTCTGGGCGTGTCGCGTCCGCCTCCTCGGAGAAGCCGCCCGTCCTGCTGGGCAGGCGGAGGCAGGATGGGGCTCGCTGGGCCTTGGAACCTTTCCTGTCTGTCACTTACGGGGCAGCTCTGCGGTTTTAGCGCTATCAGCGGGAGCAGCTGTGAAACTGAGCTCCCTGCGGTTTATTGGGCGGGGGAGGGGCTTTCTCGGGGCCATGATGAAGGGTTCCCCCCCCCCCCGCAGTGTCACGGTCCCTGGTCACAACCGTCAGCGTTGCCGACGCCCCAAAGCGCAGTGAGCTGTGCGTGGCGGGCTCTCTGCCCGACAGGGACACGGGGGTCAGCTTGCTGGGAGGTTGGGGACGTTGGCCGAGCTGCTGTTGTCACAGACCCCTGGCGCTTGTAGGATTTAAAGGACAATCAGTCGGGTGGATAAGGCAAAAAAATTTTTTGTGTGGATGTTTTGGTATTCTAACTCCGGGCCAGGGTGCAGGGTGGGGGGTGGGGGTGGGGGCGGCAGGAGTTTCGGGGGGAACGTGTGAGGAAGTCAGACTCGGATTCAGAGGCCAGGATTGGGGTGTTTCCTCTTTATCCCGCTTAGGGTGTGCGGGGATGAGGGGAGAGGCGGGGCGCGGGGCTGCTCGGGGCAGAGGGGGCAGCCCAGAGCCCCGGGTCCTTGGTGAGATCCTGGCACTGATCACCGTCACCTGGACCCCCTGCCCCGGCCCGGGCCCCAGCCTGTGGGGACCCCCCAAGACGCCTGCAGGGGCTTCTGCTTCCAGGCAGAGGGCAGGTCCTGCGAGGAGCAGGGGGCGGGGCCGCCCCTGGGCCCCGTTCCCTGACGCACCCCGATTTCAGAGCGAATCCTACGTCCATGCAAATTGGAAGCCGCCCAGTTGTGAACCCCCTTTTTTTTAGGGGGGAGCGCCATCTCATTCCAATCGATTTCTTTTACATTTTTTTTTAAATTATGGTTGACGTTTACTATTATCTTAGTTTCGGGTGGTTACACATTTGTATAACTCAAGGGTTCCCCCGATGAGTCTAGGACAGAAATAGGAGCATATTGTCATCCTTCTCATCTATGTATCTATCTACGTATCTATGTATCTCTATCTACGTATCTACGTATCTACGTATCTATGTATCTAGCTATGTATCTCTATCCATCTATCATCTCTCTATCATCTATCTATGTGCCTATATGTATCTATGTATCTATCCATCTATGTATCTATGTATTTATCTATGTATCTATATGTATCTATCTATGTATCTCTATCTATCTATGTATCTATATGTATCTATGTGTATATGTATCTATACATCTATGTATTTATCTATCCATCTATGTGTCTATGTATCTATCCATCTATCATCTATCATCTATCTATCTAATCTATGTATCTATTTATCTATCTATGTATCTCTATATATGTATCTATCTATGTATCTATGTATATCTATCTATGTATCTATGTATCTATCTATCCATATATATATCTATGTATTTATCTATGTATCTCTGTCTATGTATCCATCTATCATCTATCTATCTATCTATCTATCTATCTATCTATTATCATCATCATCTCTCTATCATCATCATCATCATCTGTCGATCATGTATCATCTATCTGTCTAGAAAGTGAAATTTATTTTATGGAGCTGACTCGCAAGCTCGTGGGGCTGGCAAGTCCAGCATTGGTAGGACAGGCAGAAACCCAGGCAGGGTTCGACGCTGCCATTTTGAGTCAGAATCCCTTATTACTGAGAAAATCCCAGGCTCTCAAGGCCACTGGCAGACCCTGTGGGAACACACATGTTACCCGTCCTCTGCTTCATGCACAGTGTGCTGACCGTGGTGTGCACCCCTTTGAGAAAATACCTTCACAGCTGCACGTGGACTAACATCTGCCTGCACAGCCGGCCACTCGTCTGGCCGACGAGACACGAACAGTGCAGCACCCAGGGTGTGTTCATGTCCCTGCTTTGACCCCTCGGGAGGCTGCTTTTGTCGAAGACTCCCATCATGGCGCCGACGCCATCCGACATCTCAGCCTCCTCCGGGCGGCGTGTCCGTGCCCGAGGACGTTACCTCTGCGCCTGCTGCCGACGGCGGGCCCCGGGCGAGACCTTCCCGCATCCCCAGACTCCTTCCTGGTTCCCGGAGGGGAGCCGTGGTGGCCGCGTCTTTGCAGGGATCGTGTAGATGGATGTTGCCCACGGCCTGAGAGCTGAGGCTCATGCAAAGTGCTCTCTGCTCGGGCCGCAGAGTGAACTCACTCAGCCTGCGCGCGAGGCTGTCCCAGGGGCCCATGCGAGAGAGACAGAGAGAGAGAGAGAGAGAGAGAGAGAGAGAGAGAGAGAGAGAAGATTGTAAAGAATGTGAAAGACAGCACGCCCTGCCCTCGGCAGCAGAGGAGGGCCCTTTAAATTATTCAGAGTTGTTTTTTCCGGTTTTTCCTGTTTTGTCATCCTCGTGGCCTGTTCCGTGCATGGAGGTCCCCAAGGCCACCTTCCCTCCCGACGACTACTGCGGGGAGAAGCAGATGCTGGTGTCACTGGATCTGCCTGTACCTGAGGCTTTGGCGGGGAGGGGTGCGGGGGGAGGGAGTGAGGGGACCCCCTGGAGGAAGGGTGGGGGCCTCGTGGACTCCCAGCGAGCAGGAGCGCCCACATTCCCTGGGTGCTTGTAGCCTCACCCAGACCCGCCGAGCCGGAATCCGCAGCTCGGGACGCCAGCGTGATCGTCTGTCTTTGCCGAGCAGGGGCCCCCGAGGCTGATGGCACAGCTGTCCTGGTCACCGGCCTGCGTTTTCAATAGCTCTGCCACAGCCACTTTCTTTCCGTCCCGGCCCCCGGGGCAGGTGGCTGCCTCCCCGCCAGGCCGCCCGAGGGGCTCCGTGGGGGTCGAGCAGCTCCCCGAGAGTCAGCATGTTCTGGGATGAACCGTGCCCCGCCCCCACAAGCAGCCGAGGTGGCGCCTGAGCCCCGGGACCTCAGAGCGTGGCTGGATGTGGACGCCGGGCTTTACAGAGCAGGGGGGAAGGGACAAGGAGGTCGCCACAGGGCTGTGTCCTTGTGACAAGAAGAGATGAGGACACAGATGCGCACAGAGGGACCAGCACTGAGGACACAGGGAGGGGACGGCGTCCGCCCTCCCGGGAGGGACCGGCCCTGCCCACAGATTCCACGACAGGGACACATCTGTGTCTGTGGTTTAAGCTGCTGTCGGTGCAGTTTTGTTTGAACACGAGGTGTTCCTGCTGCCAAGGGAAGTGCCCATGAGCTCAGGCTCCCCGTCCCGTCCCCAGGAGCTGTATGAGACGCCACCCCCCTCCCCCCAGGTCCCCACAGAGCGACCGCGGCAAGGCCGTGGGTCAGCCCCGTGCTCGCGGGTCCGCGTGTGGCCGTGTCACTTTGGGAAGGCCGGTTGGGGACACACCATCTGGACGCTCACACGGTGTCCTGCCTTTTACGATGAGGGATCCTTTCTTCCTCGCCTCCCGGAGACCCTGCTCACGCAGGGGGCTTCGACCAGCAAGACCTTGAGGTGCCAGGAACCGGGGTCCCCGGCTGAGCTCTTGGGGAGGCGGTGGGTGGCTCTCAGGAGCTTGCCAGGAGCAAGGAACCCTCGGGGGTCCGGGGAGCAGCCTGGGCCCTGGAGTATGGCTCAGCGTCCCCCTCCCCCCGAGGGCCCACAGGCCCCCGAGACAAAGTCAGCTCTGACGTCCCTGGGTGACGAGAACCCAGCTCTTCTGCAGAGCGGCTGTGTCCTGCTGGAAATGACAGCTGAGCAGGACGCTGGACGCTGGCGAGGATTGTCACAGGGCTGTGCCCCCCGGAGACAGCCACCCTCCCCCGACACGCAGACCCCGCCTGCCACGGTTTCCTTAACTCTACTGTGCTTTGTCAACATTGTGTCTTTTATTCTTTATTTTAATTTTTTTTCCCCCACCGTTGCGCTACAGTTAAAAGGGCATCTTTGCGATTTGCCTGACGTGCCAGGGTTTCAATGCATGCAGCCTTCGGGGGTGGGGAAAAAAATCTCATGGAAAGAAGCGAAACGAAACAAAATTTCCCGGGCGTGGAGCGCAGAGGCCAGCAGGCTGCTGGAGTCACGTGATCTGAGCGTGCACAGCCGGTTCGAGCCCCGCGCGTGGGGCAGGGCGGGAAGGGCGGGGGCTGCTGCCAGTGGTTTTTAGATTTGGTGCTGTTTTTTTTTTTTTTTCCCCCTGTTCCTTCTCCCCAGAGTTTGCCTGGAGACGTTTTTCTCTTTTCCAAGGGGGTAAAAGCAGCAGAGGTCTCCCTCCGCGGCTGGGAGGGGCCCTGTGTGGGTGTGGGTGGCAGGTTTTCTGATTGGAAGGCGTATTTGCCGAGAGCAGCTCCGCCCCCTGCTTGGCAAAGTCGCCCCTCGGTTGGTGGGGGAGGAGGGTGGGTCTTACTGACTTGGCGCCCCGAAAAGGCAGCCCAGAATTGTTTTTTTGGGGAGGGGGGTAGGCTGTGAAACAGGGAACGAGGTGTTGCTGCGGGGTTCGTCACTAGCAAGCCAGACTCTCCTCAAGTGCCACTCAGGGGGGCTTTCTCTTAAAGCCCCTCGAAATTGCCTTTATTTTATTTTTTATTTTTTTGGGGGGTGGGAGTGCTGTAACACGCTGACCTCCCACCCACCAAGTCAGGTCCCCGTAAC
>PVKZ01009579.1:0-10561 GCA_004027375.1 Macroglossus sobrinus
GTGCCGACCACAGGGCAGGTCCGGGATGGACCAGTGACCGTGCCGACCACAGGGCAGGTCCGGGGGGACCAGAGACTGTGCTGACCACACAGCAGGTCTGGAGGTGACCAGTGACCGTGCTGACCACAGGGCAGGTCTGGGGGTGACTGGTAACCGTGCTGACCACAGGGCAGGCCTGCATGGCCCCGCGGCCATGCAGCAAGGCACAGGTGACGACGCGGTCACCGTGGTCGGGGGCAGGGGCTCTCCGGGCCACATCTGCATGGCAGGAGCACAGGGAGCACAGAACGGGGAGCACCCCCAGGCTCCCCTGTGGAGCAGCCCCCAGGACACGGCGCGAGCGTGAAGCACGCGAGAACGCGCATTTGAGGCGGGCGAGGACAGGACGCGCATTTGCTCCCATCGGAGTCAACAACAGAAGGGTAAACGGTGACAGACGGTCGGTCGGTCCCCACGGGGACGAGAGGGCGCCGGGTACGAGAGACACCGCGGTCTCTGACCGTACCCGGACTCTGGGGCCAGGGACAGGCGCAGGTGACTTCAAAATCAGACGTGATTTGCCAGGAGCCTCTACTCAGCGCGGAGCCCGTAGGCCCGGACGGGTGTCCCTGAGGGCCCCGGCCGCCCGCATGCCGTCTCCCTGGTGGACGCTCGCCTCCTCCGGCCCCCGCCCTGTGACCCCGTCCCCGGGAGCCTCCTGCCCCCCTTCCTGGCCGGGTCCCTGGTTGGCTGCTCTCACAGACACACACACACACACACACACACACACCCCATCACCGCCAGCACTCGGCTCTGCTGGCTCATCAGGCCTCGTGACACCGCCAGCATTCAGCGGCTCGATCCACTAAGTCCGAGTCACAAAGCCCCGTCTGCTGACGGGACGCCTCAGAGCGGAGCCCGCCCAGCTCTGCTGCTCGGCGCCCTGGTCAGCACTGGCCGGGTGCCCGGTGGGACGGCCTCCCTCCAAGCGTACGGCCTCTCCTCAGAACTCAGCGCCAGCCAAGGTCACGGGCGTGGGTCACCAGGACCTCGCGAGGCAGGCCTGGCCTGGCCCTGCCTCCCGGTCACCACCTCGGTGACGACCTCGGACTCGTGGGGGGGACCGAGGCGCTCCGCAGGGCCATCCTCAGAACCACTGGCTTGGGTTGTGCAGAGGGGACACGTGCACACGGAGTGAACTGCCCTGCACACACGCGTGTGCACGCACCTCGCTGAGGGCGGTGACGGCCAGCAGGAGGGGGGGCGCTGAGGGGGGCTGGGGCTGAAGAAATGCAGTGACAACCACATCACTCGCGTCCCAGGAGAAGAAGGCAGGGCCACCCCAGTCTTCCTGCCACGGCTCTGACACCGCCCCCACCTGCGGCCAGGGGCCCCGTGGGGCCACAGAACTGGGGTGCCCGTGGGGAGAGCCGAGACTACACAGCGTGCGGACGGGAGAGACACAGGAGGGACAGGGCAGGGAGGCACCCCGGGTAGGGACACGGGGTGGGGGGGCGCCTGGGGCCGGCGACAGACCACGCCCGGCACGACACCCCAGGGAGGTGAACTTCCCGCCGGCGCCCTCGGCGTGGCTGACACGTGACCGGCTCTGGCACACGGGGCAAAGCGGCCTCTTTCCCTGTGTTTTCTCCCCCAGTGTGAGGGGTGTCCTCACGCCACGGGGCCTCGAGCGTGGGCATCGGGGCGGGGCTGTGGGTTTGGGGCGCCACCTAACAGTGGGGTCACTCATGGACTGGGCCCCCCGTGCCTCGGTGTCCTCGCCTGTGGGGCAGGGGGGCGCTGAGAGGCTCGGAGGCAGGGGTGGAGTGAGACCACGTCCGGAGGGGACCCCGGAACGGCCTCCCCCAGCACCAGCACCCCGAACCCCAGCAGCGGGGAGGCACGGTGAAGCAGCACCAACAGCCCAGCCCAGACACCAGCGCGTGCGGCCGACAGACAGACAGACACCCCGACTGTGCCCCTGACTCGGCGCGTACACAGAGCAGAATGAACACACGATCCAGCTCTGGCGAGACCCGCGTTAACCGTCGTGAAACAACGCGTCGGATTCACTACAGTCACCGGATTCCCCGGGACTTTCACCCCCTCCCTGTGACGCCCTCCACTGCCCCCGGGAGGGCGGACACCGCCAGGGCAAGGACCAGGGCGGGGCTCAGGCAGCAGCAGAGGGACAGTCAGACGCAGCAGGCCAAAGCCCGCGTGGGGACGCACACACGGGGCCACGGCTGGCCCCACCCCGCGTCCAGGGCCGTGCGGGGCCACGGCTGCCCCCACCCCGCGTCCAGGGCCGTGCGGGGCCACGGCTGCCCCCACCCCGCGTCCAGGGACAGCTGCGGTGCCCGGCTGCACCCCTGCGAGACGGGTCCCCACACCCCTCATCCCCCATGTCCCCCCCACACCCCTGCGCCCCCGGCACTCACGGAGGAAGTGCTTCTCCAGCAGGGCGATCTCCAGGTGGCCTTTGATCTCATTTAGTCGATCGAACTCCGTCCGGCTCAGGTCGGAGACGCCCGCGGCCATGATGAGCGTGCCCGGGCCGGCCTGGAGAGAGAGCACCGGGGGCTCAGAGCAGCGGCCTCCACGCACCCCGCGGCCACACCGCGGGCCCCCGAGGACCCCCGAGGACCCCACGTCCCACAGGGCTGGGCCTGGAGCCCCCCTGCCCCCGGCCAGAGCCCCAGAGACGAGGCAGGAGCAGGCCCTGCCTTGGACCCACGCCCGCTCACCCCGGCTTCACGGCCGGTGGAGGGGGCGCCCCAGACCGCACGGGGCCCCGCGAGGCCCGGAGTGAAGGTGATGGGAACCGGAAGTGTGACACCAGCCTCCGGGGGGTCCCGGCACTGCCCTCGGGCCGCAGAGGGGGAAGGTGCGCGCCCCCCCCAGGACCTGCAGCGGTGGGCCCCCGGGGGAGTGGGGGGCCGAGCGCCCTGCCAGCAGCGTGAAGGGGCGCGCAACGCTCCCAGAGGTGAGTGAACCCCAAACAGAGCCTGGCCTGCTTCAGAGAGGCCACTGAGAACCCCCAAGGGGCCCAGGGCAGCCTGCGGTCACGGGCGACTGCTGCCGGCCGCCCCGCACCCCGGGCCCGGCCCAGGCGGCCACGGGGCGCCCCGCTGACCGGAGCCGCTGGGCTCCCAGCGCACACTTCTCAGTCACCCCCACGACCGCTATCTGCCACGCGCCCCGCCATGCGACGGGACCTGGCTCCCCAGTCTTGCTCCCCACAACCCCCCACGACCCCCCTCCAGCCAGGCTGTGGGGCACGTGGCCTGGACAGAGTCCACCCCCGGCGACCGCTCCCTACACGAGGCGCCTGCTCGGAGGCCACAGTCCCGGTGGGAGGGGCGGCCGGCCCGCGTCACCAGCCCAGGGCGAGGGGGGCCCCGACGCCAGGCCTGCAGGCCCCCCCCACCGCCAACGCTCGCCATGGCTGCGCTCTGGGTTGCGGCCAGTCCCCACCGGGGCGACCACTGGGGCGAGGAGGCGGCTGCCACTGGCCCCGGCTGGACAGAGCAGGGGGCCAGGACGACAGCCCCGCTGCAGCCTCGCTGAGGGGGCCCATCGCGCTCCCCCCACACACACACACACACATGCTGAGCTCCAGCCCACGTGGGGCGGTTCTCGCTCCCGAGAGGCCATCCCCCGAGAACCACGGCCCCCGCCCCCCGCCGGCTTCCTGCGACAGGAGCCTGCGTTCTGTGAGGAGACCTGCACCAGGACGCACAGCAGGCGGGACCGGGCCCGGAGGACCGGCCGCCACCTCCGCCAGGGGCCAGAGGCCAATGCCGGGCAGGGCGCTGCCCACACCCGCCTCCGCAGCCCGGCGAGTGGCAGCCGGTGAATTATTCATTCCTGCCGGGAGCTGCCCGCAGCGCTGCCTCTGCTGCAGCGCTAACGAGGCAGGGAGCAGGGGCGCCGAGCGCGCCCGCCGTGTCCGCGAGAAAGCCTGGCTCGGGTGTGAGGGGGGGCAGCCGGCCACCTCTGCGTCCACCGTCCTGGCCGAAGGTCACCCACAGGGCCACCAGACGGGTCTGAGCTTCTCCACTGGGTGAGTCCGGTGATCACACCAGCCAGAGAGGGGGCCGCAGGGAGCCCGTCCCCACCCCGACCCCATGATGAAACAGAAGCTTCCAGAAGGCAGAGCCCCCGGTGCCTGGTCCCACAGCGGCCGCAGTGCCAAGCTAAGGTGCCCTGGATATCTGCTGCCCCAGTGAGCAGCACCCCGCCCCGGCCCACAGGGACCACTGACTCTGCGTGAGGGCCCCCCAGCGGCCGGGGTCAGGGGCACACAGCCCGGCGTGGCCAGGCAGACCAGCCGGCCACCCAGCACAGCCCCGAGGGAGGAGAAACCCAGCGGCCGGACCAGTCCCTGGTGACAGAGAGGCTGTCTGACCCTGGACCTGGGGACGAGTCCCCCCAGTGCCGCAGTGACAGGTGACAGAAGGAACCAGCCTTGTTTGTCCCCGACCAGCTGGGCAGGACGCATTCGGCCCAAGGCCACACTTGCCCGGCCACCCGAGGATGAGGAACCCCCCGCCGAGAGCCCGGGGGCTTGAGGCCGAGAGGAGGGGACGCTCACGGGGTCGCGAAGCTCCTCGCTGTCGCGGGGCGAGGTCCGAGGGGGTCTCAGGGGCCCTTCGTCTCCGCACTCGGTGTCCGAGGCATTGGGAGACTCTGCTAGATCGAGGAAGTCATCTCTCCTGTGACCTCTGAACCTGATCCTGTCCAGCCTCCTGAGCATGTTCAGCACCGAGCCCCTCTGCCTCACCTTGACATGACGGTCGGGGTCCCTGCAAGAGAAGAACGGGGCGCGGTCAGCGGGGCGCCTGCCCAGCACAGGGCGCCCGCCGGGCGCGAGGACGTGACCCTCCTGCACAGGGCCCCAGGTCCAGAGCCCGGGGCCGTGACCCAGCTCTGCCCTCGGGGGGTGCCCGGTTCCAGGGCCCGACGGCTCCCACCCTGTCCCCACCTCCCACCCCGTCCCCACCGACACCGGCCGCCCGTGAGCCGCTCGGGGTACGGGGCTGGCCTGAGGCACTGGCAGCTGGGGACCCTGGGAGGGTGGGGGAGGGACACCGTGACCAGCAGGGGGGCCAACCGCCTCTGAGACGTGCCAAGAGCCGTCGGGAACGTGGCCGCAGTCCCGGGGGCAGGTGCAGGCGGGCCGGCTTCCGCACGCACCGCCAAGCCCGCTCCCAAGCCTGCGTCAGGCCCCGCGCCGGCCCCGGCCACACAGCTCGGGGTAGAGGCCGCGGGTCGGGGACCACCCACGCACGCAGCCCCGACGCCGGCAGGAGGCCCTGGGCTGTGCGAGGGGCCCGTGCTGCCGCTGCCCGCCCCCTCGAGCCGCAGCCTCCCACTGACACGGGGACCGCCCGTGAGTCTGAAGCGCCCCGAGAATCCCAGACGACGCACGCCGCGTCCCGACCCGGGGCCGGGACCCCGGGAACGATGCGATCGCCCCTCCCCAGGCGGGCAGGAAGCGGGGTGAGCGGCCCGGAGCCCACCGAGCCGGCCCGAACACCCCGTGGGGCTGTGTCACCAAGACTCACCACGGCGGGGAGGAGCGCCCCCTGCTGCGCACGGCGCAGGCACGGAGGCCCCCGAAGGGCCGTCAGGCACAGCCCGGGGTGTCGCCCGCACCCCTGACCTGCCCGCCCCCCCACTCCGAGGGCACCCGCTCCCCCGGCGTCACCGCTCACAGCGAGAAACGCTGCGCACAGTGGGGCTCACGGGCCCCCAGTCAGAACGCGCCAGAGCTCGCTCAGGCCGCACCCACGTCGGGGGAGGGGCCGCAGAAGTTCCTGAAACAGGCGCCTCTGGGGACCTCAGAGTGTCCCCCTGCGGCCCTGGTGCGGAACCACAGGAAACCACAGACAACGCCCCCTAGAGCCCTGGGCAGCCACGCGTGCGGGGGAGGGACACGCGGCCGGCCGCCTGGCGAAGATGTGCGCGGAGGAGCGGCGAGCCCCAGACGGACCGAAAGGCTACGCAAACGCAGAAAACAGAGAGAGCGACGCGAACGAGGGCTGCCCGAGTCCCCAGAGGGAGGGACTGTATTTAAGGGACTGGAAAAATAATCACGGAGTGAAACGAGCCCAACCGTCACGGGACAAAAGCGAGCCTACGTCTGTTAAAAACGCAACGGGACGGGGCGCACGGGCAGCGAGCGTGGCCTGTGACGGGTCGACCCCTGTATCATTGGGCGGCTGGAGGAAATGGTCAGAGGAAGGGACCTCGGTGCACAGATGAGCCCCGGCACAGAGGGGCTCGTGGCAAGAGGAGAGTCACCCACGACGCACGCAAACGTGTCCAGCCGAACGGACACCACAGCGGCCGGCGTGGCCGGGGGCAGCAGGGACCGTGCGCACAGACGCCTCTGCCGTGGAACGCCGCCCGCTGGGGCGCGGACGTCCCGGGAGCGGATCCAGCGGGTGGATAAGGCCTCGCTCCCTCAGCGAGGCGGGGCACAGCGGTGCTGAGAATCACGCGCGCACGCACACACATGCACACAGATGCGCACACACGACAGCACTCACACATGCATGCACACGTACAGATGCACACACACATGACAACACACACATATGCACGCACACACACATGCACACACGCACGCACGACAGCACTCACGCATGCATGCGCACACACACGTGCACACACGCACACACATGCACACAGACGCACACACGCATGACAGCACACTCACACGTGCATGCACACACGCACACAGGTGCGCGCACACACATGTGTGCACGCGTGCACATGGACGTGCACACGCATGACAGTGCGCACACGCACACACGTGCACACACGCACGTGCATGACAGCACACTCATACATGCATGTGCACACACGCGCACACACAACAGCACACTCACGCATGACAGTGCGCACACGCACACGCGCACACACACGTGCACACGCGCACACACACAGGGCCGGCGGGGCCCTCTGCACACCGTGCGCAGGCGAGACGCCGCTCCCGTGGGCGACAAAGGCAGTTATAAGACGTCGCTGTCCCGAGGTCACCGCTACAGCAGACAGGGGTCTAAACAGACCAAAGGTGACACCGGGCCCCGTGTTACGGCTGTCGGCTTGTGGGTGGTTTGTAAAACCTCTCTCCGAACGTCCTACGACGCTTTCCTATTGCTTTCTAAGATTAAAAATAAAATTAAAAATGAAAAGTTAAGCCGGAGTGAGGAAAGGCAGCCCCATAAAACCTACCTACGTCCCCTCCGTCTCAGGAAGACCGAGAGTCCTCGGCATTGGGCCCCGGACCGGCGGCCCCAAGGCCCCTAGCCCTGGGTCGGGGGCTGGCCCGCACCCCGCGGAACGGGTCCCGTGCTGGTCTCGGCCCGGCCCAGCTTACCTCCCCGCAGGCCTCTGGTCACGGGGTTCCCGCGCCCCCCGAGGCTGGGCCGCCCGCCCTCCCAGCTCAGCTCCTGCAAGCGAACGGGGCAGCCGCAGCGGGAGAGGGGACAGTCACGGGCGTCACACAAGGCACGCCCAGCCCACGCGCGCTGGGCCACTCGACGGGCTGGGGCCCTCCGGCCACCCACTCACCCCGAGCCCGGGCCCCGCCTGCCGGCTGCTCACACGGCCCACACAGAGTCCCAACACGCAGCCCGCCCGAGCGGGGTCTCGCGGGGGGCCCGCCCCCGCCCCGCCACCCTGCTCCCCTACACTCCTCGGGCTCCTCAAACACCTGAACGGTGCACGCTGCAGTCAGATCAGGGCCAGGCGCCACGGCACCCCACCTCCCCCGGGACGGGCAAAACCTCAGTCACACCCCTGCACCGGGCGAGGCACGACCCCCCACCCTGGGCCACCTCATCCCAATCACGCCCGCCAAGTCCCTGCTTCCGAGTAAGGTCACAGCCACAGGTTCTGGAGGACATGAATTTGGGGGGTACCATTCAACCTGGCACACCCCCCAACTTGCTGATGAAGACGGAAGACCACCACGGACCGCTACCCCCGAGAGGGAGACGGGGGCTGGACCTCGGACACCGACTGTGACCCAAGGAGCAACTGTCCCCACAAGGCCAGCATCTCCACAAGTCCTTTCTGGCTGCTGCTGCCGCCACGTGTCCGCCCACCCGGTCCCCCAATAGTCCCCGCTTTATCCAACCGCCCCCCGCCCCTCAAGGGGGAACAGCCGCTCAGAGCGGGGTCTGCGCCCCCTGGCCCTGCAGCCCCAGGTGGGGGCAGCAGCAGCGCTGGGACACGCCCCCCGAGGGGCTCCCCACGCCCTGCTCAGAGCCAGGACGAGGAGTGGGGACCCGGAGCCTCGTGCCCCGCCCGAGGCAGAGCCGCCTCTGCTGTCCCCTCCCGCCACGGCCGCCCCTGCAGGCGGACGCGACGCACGCACGCTGCCTGGGAGCCCGGTCAACGGCTTGCGGACACAAAGGCAGCAGTGTCTTGGGGACACTGGGCTTAGGAGCCACGAGGGGCTGGACTTCCTGTGCCAACCCAAGGTCTTACACAGAAATCCAGTCCCCGGCCCCGGCGCACGCCTCGTTCTGGCCCCGGCCGTCCACCCTCGACGTGCAGGCACCAGGTGGCCGCGTGCAGTCCAGCACGCCGGAGCCACAGTGCGCACCGCCTGACATAAGTTCCAAGCGCACCAAGGACTCGAGTGTGACACGGGGAAGGCACGGAGGGGGCCGAGGGGGCCAGGGGGCCGAGGGCCGGCCTCGGGACTGGACGGGGCCTCTCTGAGCAGCACCGAGGCGCCGTAGAAGACGGGGTCCCTTCGGAGCGAGCTTCCCCCACGCAAGAACGTGCATTCGGCAGCCCCAAGACGAACGGTGACCTGAGAAAAAATCCTCGCAGCCCACGTCACCCGGGGTGGATTTGTCTAACGCTGACCAACGGCCCAGCAGGAAAACGGGCAAGAGACACAGACGGTTCGCAGGAAAGAAGCAACAAATGGCTCTCACACGGACGAGAAGACGAGGAGCCCTCCGGAACGGGGACTGAACCCCCTGCGGAGACGCCGCCCTCAGATGGGGACGGTGTGCGGGTGCGCCCCAGGGAGCTGAGCTGCCCCCCGCCGCACGTGGAGTGCGCAGACGGCGGTTTCGTGATGCCCGGGGAAATGATGGTTTCGCTTCCCAGAGTTCCTCCTGCTCGCACGTGCAGAGGGACGTAGGGGACGGGGCCCTGCGTCACACACAGCACTGTCTTCGTAATGGCAAAGAGAGGCTGAACGCACCCCCTGTCCAGCCGCGGGGCACGGCCCCACGGGAGGGGTCCCCCACACCCTGCTGCAGGGGCCTCGCGGGTGGCGCCCTGCCCCCCGCTGGGAGCCGGGCCGCCACCGGCGTGCTGGCCTCAGCGTCACACACGGTGTCAAGAAGCCTCAACCTAACGCGACCTCGCTCGGCGCCCCAGGGAGCTCTCCCCGGAGCTGAGCTGGCGGAGTGTGGTCCCGGCACCCGGGGGGTCCCCAAGACGCTTTCGAGGGACCTCCGAGGTCAAAAGTGACAACCACCCCAAGACGCCGTCCGCTTTTCCACGCTGGTGCGCGCCCCCGTGTGGCACAGAGGCCAGGGGGACCCCGCGAGGCCTGCCCAGGGCCAGGGCCCCTCCACCCATTTCTCCCTCGTTGGGGGCGGGAACAGTGATTTTTATTTCAGTAAAAAGATGCTCCTTGTGTAACACGTGACACGTTCACAGCCGACAGCTTCTGGTAAATCACTAAATAAATCTGTTAGCTTTAATTTCTGACACAGGAACCAGTGACAGACGTAACCACACACAGAGGCTGTCCGGGACCTCGTTAACTCACAGCCGCCACGGGGTCCCCACACCAGAGAGTCTGAGGACCGGCCTCACCCAGGCATTCGGGGAAGAGGGAGGAGTTGGGCTGGGACACCGCCCTAGGATGGGCCCCCCGCCCCCCACCCCCCGACTCTGGCCCAGGCCTTGGTGGCTGCAGCTGGCCCCCAGCAGGGAGCCGTGTCCACAGACAAAGCCCAAGACGCCGCGGGGTGCGTGGAGAGTCACCTCGGGCCTGCGGCAGCTGGGCAGCGGGACAGGCTGTGTTTCCCACGGTCCCTCACCCCACTGCCCCCCTCACCTGCCACCCTGTGCGCCCTGGGTGACAGCCCGGGGCCCTCGTGCACACACGGGCCGCAGCCTCGGGTGGTGGAAGGGAGCAGTGGAGGAGAAGCAGCCCCCGGAGTCCCAGAGGTCTGGGGAGGGCAGGGGGCCAGGGGCCGAAGAGGGGGAAGAGGGCGTGGCCAAGCTGGAGGGCAGGGCCAGGCCCAGGCAGCCCTGCCTTCTCCCCTCCCCCGCCCACTGGCCCCAAGGCCTCCCCCAGTCACCACACCTGCTGCAAGCCTCGCCCTCACCCCTCGCCCTCGCCCCGGGGTCCAGGCCAGGGGAGGAGCCCCGAAAGCTCATGCTGCCTCCGCCTTACCGTCCGAAACTGTCTCCCAAGCACGTGCCCATGCCGCCCGGCACCACCGCCATCTCCCTGCCCACCCTGCCCCTTCTGTCACCCAGCATGCCACCGTGAGGGGCTGCCACCCACACACCCCGCCTCACGGCCACA
>PVKZ01009580.1:0-10577 GCA_004027375.1 Macroglossus sobrinus
GAAGAAGGGGAGGAGGAAGAAGGAAGAAGGAAGAAGGAAGAAGGAAGAAGGAAGAAGGAAGAAAGAAGAAGGAAGAAGGAAGAAAGAAGAAGGAAGAAGGAAGTAACCTGGGATATTTAGCCCATATATCTTCCCCTCCCCCTGCCCCAAGAAATGGTAACAATGGAGGACCACCAGCACCGTGGAAAGCTTTGGTGGAGAAGTCACTTTGGTTTTATTAGGACGCATAGATGATGCCTCCACTGGAACATAAGCTTCATAAAGAAAGAGACTTCTTGCTTTTTATTAACTACCATGTCCCTAGTAAATATACCCATAGTGGCCACTCAGGGAATTGTTGAGTGAATGAGCAAGGGAAGAGGTGTTTGCTAACACCCACCCATCAGAGGCTTCCCCTCAGGTCATCTATGAAAGGTATTTCCTAGGGAGAATTAATAAGAAGTAGCCTCACACGATCATCAAGCAAAAAACAAAACAAAACAAAACGCACAGAAACATTTGATACAGACCTTATGAACCACCTTAATGCCCACTATTGATAAACATTCTTATGTATTTATTGAAGACGATGATATGGTGCATATGTGTATTGGTTCCTTTAAAATATCTGGGAAAATAAAATTCAGATGATAGGACTTGCTGTGGGTAGTGGGACGTTTTTGACTGTGAAATTGGGTGGGCTGAAGTTTGAATCTGAACCTCACCTTTATTACAAACTAGCTCTGTGATCTTGCTCGGAGCTTGTTATCCCCTTATCTTTAAGAGGCAGTAATAGCCCTGTCTCTGCAAGGAGTCTGGGCACTCATGTAAGTGTGGGGTACCAAGCACAATTGCTCATAAAGGCCTAGCGAACGATAGGTATTATTTTAATGAGACCGACTCTTACTTCTGCTTTATTAAAACTACGTATAGCCTAACACCCCACTTTCTTTCTTTCTTTTATTTCTTTATTTCTTAAATGTAAAAAAGTTAGACATGTACACAGTCCATGAAGGGATCCCCCCATTTGCTCTCGTATGCATCAGGCACTCCACACAACCATCACAATAATATCGACGACACCCTATGTTATACTCTAAACCCCGTAACTATTTTGTAACTACTAATTTGTACTTCTTCATCCCTTCACCGTCTTCACCCAGACCCCTAACCCCTTCCTCTCTGGCAATCACCAGTTTGTTCTCTGTATCTGTGAGTCTGTTTTCATTTAGTTTATTCATTTCATTCATTAGATTCTGCATATAAGTGAAATCATATGGTATCCTATAATGACATTTTAGGTCATTATAAAAGGTCATTATAGGATACCATATATAATCTGGACCCTGACTACTTCTCTGTCTTGACTTTCCATCACTCTTACTCACTAAAGAGACCATGTTGGCCTCCTTTTTATTCTTTCTATGTGCTGCCTCAGGGCCTTTGAACCTGCTACTCCCTCTGCAAAATACCTTATGCTCTTTGACAAACTGGCTCCTATTCAACTAAAATGTCATCTCCTTTGAGAGGCCTTCCTTGACTTCTCTTATAAAATCCCTCTCCCACATCACTTTCTATTACATCACTTTCTTATATTTTCTTTATGTGATATAGCACTCTCTGAAATGATCTCATTTATTTCTTCGTTTGCTTAGGTATGCCTGTGTCTCTCCACTAAAACATTGAGCTTCCAAAGAACTAAACTTAGATCCATCTCAGTTTCTGCTCAAGCACCTGGCATGTAATAAGCCCGGGAAATATTTGTTGAGTAGATACATTTTTATTAGTCATTATTACCTTCTCTTCCTGACTATTTAAACACACATAAAAAAATCAGTCTCGGTTTCACATCAAGATTTTAGTTGTAATATGGAGAGTGTGTCAATACCCAAATGAGTAAACTGAAAATTAAAGAGATAGAGATGCTAAGGAAGAGGAAAAGTCTTGAAAAAGAAACTCCCCCAGTTTTTTTTTCCCCAAAGTAGCACGGCTGATTTTCAATGTTTACTTCTGGGTCCCTTTTCAGCATTTCTTCCTCCATCATCAATCACTGTCAATTTGAAAAAGTACAATACTTAGGGTCATTTATCTAGACCTATTGGAGTCTAAAATTATGCAGCTTCAGTCAAATATATGTGAATAAAGACTGTCATTTCTGATTAATGACATGTGACTCGAATGCCTCACATAATCATGTGTGCCATCCAAGCTTTACAGAAAGGTTATTATGCGAGGTCTTCCTCTAATGTTTCGACTTTTCCCGCTAAGAAGTCTACGGGATCCAATTTCTCCATAGGGGGAAAAAAATCAAAAAGGAATGTTTAATGATTTCAGTGGTAATTGTTACTCAGGTCCTTGGTTGGCTGGACCAAAACCGTGGTTTTTTTCAAGTTGAAAATATCTTCCCCTGGATGGTTAGGCAAGCTTATGATGTTGCTGTTTTGCAATTTTTGTTGCCAACATAGCCTTCCCTATTATTGAAAAAATAATCCATGTAAGACACTAATCTTACTCAGTGGATGGGGAAAGAAAAAGGAAAGCGAAAAACATGCCAATTCTTTGTCAATTACACTTTCCATGAGTCATCAACTCTCTTCCTGAAGCATAAAATTCCACTTCAGCATGGTCCCAGGCACACACACACACACACACACACACACACACACACACACACAAAGATTTAGAGAGCAAACTTTGAAGGGGAAAAAGCCAAGACTGAAAGAATGAAGGGAGAGAAAAATGTTCTCATGAAGTGACACTGTGTCTACTTTTCTCCCAGGCACAGACCATTTTCACAAAATCTTCTTGGACATTCTTTTCTATCACGAGCAAAATAAGATGAGGCCATTAGCAACCACAGGTCACATGCTTCTAAGATATATCGGAGGTGAGTGGCTAGGAGAATATGGTGAGGGACAGCAATGCTCCTTCCATGCTCTTCATCTTTCTTGCAAGGTGGAGAGAACCCCTCAGAGTTCTTCTCCTCCTCATTCCTTTCTTGGGGACGAAGAGTGACATAATGATTGTGATCTGAGGGAGATAACTAGGTATGGTGAGTTGTAAGCTGATTTTATTCCTCTTGGGAGTGAGCTGTCCACAGGGCAAGTGACTTCTCTGCTTCTCCTTTTATTCTGAAAGAAGCCTGTCACGTCCAGTACTGTCAGGATGAACTACGTAGTTGACTCTTCCTGATGGTGGCTTCAGTGCAGGTCAACTCACGGGACTGCCACCCGCAGTGGCTCATCTCTCATCTTGGTCCCTATTAACTTAATGAGTGACATTCTGGCCTTCATCTTTTTTCTTTGTTTCTTTGACTTAGGCAGAGGATAAGTGTGGTTGGGGGTAGGGGTAGAGGCTCTATTTTTGAGAACTTCCCCAGGAGACAGAAATAAGTGTGTCCTCTTGGGTCACAGCAGGAAAATTACAGAAATTCATGCATTATCCTTAAAAAGTCTAGTAGCATCTACAAGCATCTCTATTTCTTTTTCTTTTTTTTTGAGAAATATCATGCAGTGAATTACAGAGGCCCTACTATGTGCTACGCTCTGTTTCAGACCATGTTATGAATATAAAAGACTCCGCGAAACAATGTCATGTTGTACTTAGGGTAAACCTCACGTAAAAAGGAACAAAAAAGCCCCCAAACGAATGGAACTGTTTTGGGGCTGGGTGTTAGGTATGCAGAAGAGAGAGAGAGAAAAGCGAAGACTAGGGTGGAGGAAATGGCATTGCGTTTGAACTGAGCCTTTCAGGATGAACACAATAAGACTGATGAAAAAGGCATGATATTAGCCATGGTCTTCTTGGGTGCAAGTGATGGAGTCAAACTGGCTTACGTGGAAAAGCCAGTGCCTTGGTTCCCACCCGGAAAGCCCGCAGGTAGCTGAATCCACAGCGTTCGCTGGTGTCATCCCACTTTGGCTTTCTCTTCCTCGTCTCCTGATTTATGTTTCTATCTTATGCTGACTTTATACTTGGACAGACCGTCTCTTTGGTAGCGAGATGTCTGCCAGGATTTTCAGATTTAAATCTCATCGCCAACCCCACCAAAAAGCAAATTCTCGTTTAAACAGTTCTAACAGTCCTGACGTTCAGGACTGGTCTCAGAGTTGGTCGTGTGTCCATCCCTGAAGTAGCCTTTGTGGCTGCCCGGTCCTTCCTCATTCTCTGCTGAGCAGAGATTAGGATCATGAGGATTAAAAATAGGAGAGCAATATTTTTTTATGGAAATTTGGGGTGCCATCAGTAAGAGAAATGAGGGAAGTGTATGTTCTATAGACAAATATAAGACACGCTGTAGGAGGTAAATTTACAAATGCATGAGGGACCTTTTGTTTAACTAAAAGGTGTTCTATAACTATAAATATGGAGTTGGTTATGGAGTAGGAGTTGTATAAAAAAAATAACTGGAAGAACATCACTGGGGAAATGTGTTTATGGAAGGAGAGCTAATAAAGACTGGTTAGAATGTAAAATACTCTTGGTGAGGAAATAAAGCGAGCGAAACAGAGTGGACCAAAGCAGAGAGGGACTGGAGGGTATCTAAAAGCTAGTCAGATTTTATGTACTCTACGAAAGCAGTTAGTCACTGAGAGAGGTTAATAACTTCTTTAAGCACCCCACTATTCCCTGTGTCAGTACACTAAAAAAGACCTCCCTATCCATTTTCCTCTTTTGGAGAGAGAGGCAGTTGACTCATTGACATGCTTTACTCCTAAGAAACTTGGTGTAAGCCATCCAGGCAGCCCCTTCCTTTGACCAGTGATGAGGTCTAAGTGAGCACGAGATGCAACTCCACCTCATGAGAGGTGAGAGGTGAGAGGTCTGTTGGGGGAATTTCTGCAGAAAGTGTTCTCTTTCCTAAGAAAGGCCTCAAAGAAGAGACGAATGTCTTCTTCTCTGGGAAGCTGGCCTGGATACCTAGAGATGCTGACCCCTTTGACCACAAGTCTGAGGATGGAGCTCACCCCAAGAAGGCGTAAGAAAGTGGGTCTTCAATGTCATTGTTGAGTTGGTCAAACTCTTGCAATCTTTTCTGCTCTGGGTTTTCCGTTGTGTGGCATGATAACTATCTTTATTGTTTTAGCCAATTTGAGTTAGATTTTCTGTTATTTGCGGCCAAAAGCATCCTAAGGGAGACACTTTTTGTACCAAAAACCTGGCCATAGAAACAAACTCTTATTATAAAGTCATTGATTCTTTTATTATCCACATAATAAAATTTTTATTAAACTATAAAAGAAAAAGTTACAGAACCATGTACAGAATTGTATATATATATTAGTACCACAATGTGATGGAGAAAGGGACTAGAAGGATATTGACCAAAATCTTAGCAGTCCCTTTTAAAGACATAAGTATAGATGATGTGATATCTTTCTTCTTTCCTTTTATTTTCCAAATGTTATATTGAAAAACTTCTTGCATTTATAAAAATTAAAAAATATACATTATGTTTTCAAGACCAACACAAATTAAATTAATCTGAGTCTTGAGTAATAAATTATTTTTTTCTTATTCTTTTTCTAATTTATTTTTTAAAACTTTTTATTTTTCAATTTTAGTCAATGTACAATATTACGTTAGTTTCAGAAGTACAATATAGTGATTAGGCATTTATATTACTTACAAACTGATCACCCTGATAAATCTAGTACCCATCAGATACCACACTATCATTGACTATATTCCCCACGCTAAACTTTACATCCTCATGGCTATTTTGTAATTACCACTTTCTTCTTCTTAATTCCTTCCCCCTCTTCAGCCATTTCCCAACTCCCCTTCCATCTGGACACCATCAAAATATCCTCTGTATCTAAGAATTGGTCTCTGTGTTGTTGGTTCCTTTATTATGTTTTTTAGATTCCACATATAAGTGAAATCATAAGGTATTTATCTTTCTCTGACTTACTTCACTCAGCATAATAGCCTGTCAGCCCATCTGTATTATTGCAGATGGCCATATTTCATTCTCTTTTATGGCTGAGTAATGTTCCATTGGATATATGTACCACTTCTTCTTTATCCATTCATCCCCTGATGGACGTTAGTTTGCTTCCATATCTTGGCTATTGTAAATAATGATGCAATGAACATGTGGATGCATTCATCTTTTTGAATTAGTGTTTTAGGTTTCTTTGGATAAATACCCAGAAGTGGGATTTTTGGGTCCTTCTTTGTCTCTTGTTCTAGCCTTTGTTTTAAAGTGTTTTGTCTGGTAAAAGTATTGCTACTCCAACTTTTTGTTTGTTTGTTTCCATTTTCATGAAATATCTTTTTCCATCCCTTTACTTTCAGTCTGTGTGTGTATCTGTCAATCTGAAGTGAGTCTCTTGTAGGCAGAATATGTAAGAGTCTTTTATTTATTATCCATTTAGCCACCTATGGCTGTTGATTGGAACATTTTATTTATCTACATTTAAAGTTATTGATAGGTATGTAGATACTGCCATTTACTTATTCGTTTTAAAAAATTTCTTCTTTTTCTTAAAGAAGTTTTTTTAACATTTCCTGTAATACTGGCTTAGGTGGTGATGAACTCCTTTAGCTTTTTCTTGTCTGAGAAGCTTTTTATCTGTCCCTCAAATCTAAATGATAGCTTTGCTGTGTAGAGTAATTTTGATTGTTGGTCCTTATTTTTCATCACTTGAAATATTTTGTACCAATCCCTTCTGGCCTGCAAAGTTTCTGTTGAGAAATCAGCTGACAGATATATAGGATATAATTACCCTTGTGGGTAATTAACTGCTTTTCTCTTACAACTTTTAAGATTATTTTTTTGTCTTTAACCTTTGACATTTTCACAATGATGTGTCTTGGTATGGGCCTCTCTGGGTTCATCTTGTTTGGGACTCTCTGTTCTCTCTGGGCTTGTGTGTCTATGTCCTTTACCAGGTTAGGGAACTTTTCTGTTATTATTTTTATAAATCGGTTTTCGATTCCTTGCTCTCTCCTTCTCTCTTCTCCTTTGGTAACTCTGTGATGTAAATGTTGGTATGCTTGATTTGGGCCCAGAAGACCCTTAAACTGTTCTCATTTTTTAATTCTTTTTTCTTTTTGCTGTTTTGATTGGGTGTTTTCTGCTACTTTATCTTCTGTATCACTGATTCGATCCTCTGCTTCATCTAACCTACTGTTGATTCCTCCTAAAGTATTTTTCATTTCAGTTATTATATTCTTCATTTCAGACTCATTCTTTTTTATGTTTTCTATCTCCGTTTTATGTTTCCTATGAATTTGGTGAAGTTCTCATTGAGATCATTGAGCATCCTTCCAATCAGTGTTTTGAACTTTGCATCTGGTAGATTGCTTGTCTCGATTTTATTTAATTCTTTTTCAGGAGTTTTGTTCTAAACTTTCCTTTGAGACATATTTTTGTGTTTTTTTTTTTTGTCTCCCTGATTTGGCTGCCTCCCTGCATTTGTTTCTATATATTAGATAGGGCTGCTCTGTCTCCTGGTCTTAGTAGAGTGGCCTTAAGTAGCAGATGTCCTAGGGGGCCCAGTGGTGCAGCCTCCCTGGTGACCTGAGGTGGGTGCTCCAGGTGTGTCCCTTATGTGGGGTGTGTGCGCCCTCTTGTTGTACTTGGGCCTTGATTGCTGTGGACATGTCAGTGGGAGGGATTGACCCTCAGGCTGAGGGGGCTAACCCTATGGGGTAGGATTCACAGAAACGGGGCTCTGGTGTGTCTGTCCAGTCTGTCCTTTGGGTGTGTCATTTTTAGAGGTGGTTGGGTAGTGCTTTGGTATGGTATGAAGGTGGCCATTAGGTGTGTTCTGGGGCCTCTTGGGAGGGACTCTGTGTCAGGCCAAGGTCACCTGCTGCCTGTGTGTTGCCCGAGGCTACTTGGTATGAGCTGCAAAGTGATCTGCAGATGGTTGCCACCTGTGCTGGGTTTGGAGGTGCCTAGGAGAGTCTCACTAGTGCCAGACTTGGAGCTGCCTAGCAAGCATGAGCCAAAACAGGCCATTTGTATGGAAAGGCCATTGAAAGTAGCTTGGGTGGGCCTGCCAATTGAGAGGGACGAGGTCTCAGGGAACCACCAGGGCAGAGCAAATGGGGTCAGCCAGGTCGATGGGTCCTGATCTGCCTTGATGAAATGGGAGATTGATCAAGTATTAGATGCCGGTACTAAACTGAATGTTCTCGAGTGGTGAGACAGGCTGCAAAGGATGAACTTTCTTGCTAAGAGATCCTGTCTTATTTAAAATCGCATCCCAGTTCCATTTACGATCACACCACCCAAAGGGACTTGCCTACCATGTAGTATTTGTGTGTCACCGGAGGCATCTGCTGCCCTCTCCATGGTAGGAGACAATGAACTATGTCAGTGACCGTGCATGGAAAACACCCAGAGGGTTTGATGCACACACGTGCACACACACACACACACACACACACACACACACACACACTTCTCAAACATGAATGCACATCACAATCGTCAAGGGGACTTATTGAAATATTTTCTGACACGGCAGGTTCCGACACGGGGCCCCCCAACGCGTGCCTCTAACACAGTCCTGTACAACACTAACGCCGACGCTTCCTCGGCGACTCACTGCGCTCTGTGATAGAGAAGCCCATGAATGACTAAGTATGAAACGATTTCCCCTCCTCAGTTCTGTGGGCGCCCGTACGTGTTGGTCTGTGCAGTGCGCAGAAGACCAGAGCAGAGCCGAAATCCGGATGAATTAAGATGCACATGTTTCTTAACCTTTCTCCGGCTCAGAGTACATCGGTTCCTACCCGCGGAACTGCTGCATAAGGTAAATAGATCTGCTCCGAGGAAAGGTCAGAACACATGTTCTGCTACAATTTAATTTCAGTCTATTGCCCTGTGCCCTGTTCCTCACGCTGGTGCAAAAGATACAACGGCGAAACGCTCGAATTTCATTGTCTCGTCTATACTAAAAGGTTCTCAGCCCACAGAATATTCATGAGAGCTAAAGAGACGGGCTGAAGGAGGCAGGCTGGTCCAGCCACGGTATCACGGGCATCAGTTCTCTAAGACGGCTGCTTCTCTCCAGCGTCCTCCCTTGTCTGGGAGAAGGCTCCTTTTAACTCTTAAAGCGATCCTCTGCTCTTCACTCACTGCGTGTCATTACCAAGAATCAGATCCTAGGCATGATTTCAGAAGGAAGCTCGGAACACTTCTTCCTGTGGTGTGCTAGCTATGTGCCAGCCCTTCTGCAGCCTGTAGAATCGCGTTGAGTTTCTATGACTTAATAATGACTTTAATTTCACTTCATACTGTTCTGAAGAACTCTTTTTGAATGAAGGGCACTTAGCACACTTCTAGTGCTCGCCTGGAACGCACGCAGCTCATCATCAGAATGTGTAGAATTAAATAAAAGAGTAATTACGGGAGGCTGCGATGTGTTATAACAGATGTACCAAGCAGGGCTGAATCGACGCGTTGCTCGGAAGAGAAATAATTTATTGAGGCGGTTTCAGCGCAGATCTTACAAGCACAAGTGGAAGCATTTAACAGGGTAGAGGAGCAGGAAACACACGAAAAAAGTAACTAAAGTTTCTGAAGCATGGAATTTGACAAAAAGATTCCAATTATTTTGTTTGTCCCGTGGCTAATTCCTGTTGGATGCCTCTTCCCATAGTCTTTTGTTCTATTTTTTGAATTTCCTGGCCGTGAAAAAGAGGTCCCTTTTTGGTTCAAATGACCATGGAGGAAAGCTCGCTAAGGGTAGGACAGAGGCACGGAGAGGTACTAGACATATTTCTTCTCCTAAAGATCCAGAGTAAACCTGTGACCAGCCAAGCTGCTCATCTCCCCCATCCTTTTAAGGTGAGGTGTGGTGTGCTTGGTGGAAAACCTCACGTGATGGACAGCCAGACCACTGCTGGCTGCAGCCTGAATTCAGACTCTCCCAAATTCACACTCTCCTGAATTCACACTAGCCTGAATTCACACTCTCCTGAATTCACACCAGCCTGAATTCACACTTTCTTGAATTCACACTCTCCTGAATTCACACCAGCCTGAATTCACACTCTCCCATTTCCCAATTTGCTCCAAGGTCTCCATTTAATTCTGTATGATGCCAGCCTCTCAGAGAATGTTTTCCCTAAACAACACAGAGCTAAAGCAGCTGTGTACTTAGAGCTTATTAACTAACTTCGATTGATAGGATTTAGCTTTTGCCATGGCTACAAACTCTTGCTAGGCACGGCGAAGAGGGGAAGAAAAGATAGAAAACAGGTTTATAGCCTCCTGAGGCTTATAATTAAGGAATAAAGACAGGGCAAGCCCGTGCACTTCCCAATTTGAGAACCTCATTAACTGATTCCTAAAAAAAAATAATCATAATGTGTAATTGTTCATATGTGGTCTAAGCAGTAGGGTTTACGATGCCCTTAAGGGGACCGAAGTCCTGACCTGGTCTTGGGGGAAAAAACCTTGAACTTCAAGCGATTTGCTGTCATTTAAGATGTTTGTTGTGGCAAGGAAAGCCTTTTAAAGGTGTCTTTGATAGATGCCTTTTCTTTGAACCTTTTCTGCATTTATCCTCTGTATAATTTGTGTAGAATTTTATCATAGACTGCGTAGGGCCACATTTTCTTTATTTCTATCTCAA
>PVKZ01009581.1:0-10560 GCA_004027375.1 Macroglossus sobrinus
GCCTGCGGGACGACTAACAGGAGCTCCGACCAGAAGTGAGACTCGAGGTGACAATCTGCAAGAGAATGGGGGACAGGAGACGCAAAGAGTGGAGGCAAGACAAAGTTCTGATCAAGCCTCAGTTTATTGTAGGTAGGGGTAGAGTATATAAAGGGGGGTAGGATTTGCGAGAGCCAGGTTACCTTGGATACCAAATCAGAGAACATTCCATCGCCAAGAAATGCAGGAGTGTCCTGGGAGAGGAGGGAGCTGCAAGGTCAAATTAGTTTGAGCAAATGTATCAAAGGGCCCAGGGCTAAAGCAGGAAAGCTGCTCTGATATCATTTTTCTTGTATGAGCAGTGCAAATGCAGGCATGGGCTTATCTTGTGTTTTTCTCCTTTGAACTTTCCTAGGAGCCTAGTGAGACTTATGTTCCAAGGTTAACTTCTCAGTTAAACTTTCCCATGAGTTGGCTCCCGACAGTTTCCATTGCTTCCTTGTCCTTGTGTTTCTGTTTTCTTTATTTTGGTTGGATTTTGTAGGTTTTGCCTCTGGTTCTTCTTGTTTTTTTTTTTTTTTGTTGTTGTTATATACTTTGATTCTGAATCTTTGGTGTGTGGTTATCATTACGAATATGTAAAGGATAGTTATATATACACAGTTGTCCATTTTCTTCTGTGCATACCTTATCTCCATTTCCTTTTGTGAATTTAGATCTTTGAATCCACCTTTTCAGTCATTATTATCTCAACTTGTCCCTATGTATGCTGAACATTTATTACTATCTAGTTATAACAATTCTCTTCTTATTATTTAAGAGTATAATGCCCTATTCTTTGTAAGGATTGTACTTCTCTACTTCTATTTGCATGATAGTCACTTCACTCCTAATTATGTTTTTTTTTTCATTTTGTTTTAGTTGAACTGACCCCTTTCAGTATTTCCTATAGTGCAGGCCTTGTAGTGAAGTCCCTCAATTTTTGTATGTCTGAAAAGGTCTTAATTTCTCCTTCATATCTAAAGGAGAGCTTAGCTGGATACATTATTTTAGGCTGGTTGTTCTTTTCACTTAATAGTTTAAATTATTAATTCCAATCCTTTCTGGCTTGTAAGGTTTATGCTGAGAAGTCCAATGGTAATCTAATGGGTTTTCCTTTGTAAGTATTGTTGTCTTCTCCCTGGCTGCCCTGAGAATTGTCTTTGTTATTGATTTTTGATCATTTTAATACAATGTATTTTGGTGAAGGCCTTTTTGAGTTGATATAATTGAATGCTCTGTTGACTTCTTGAATTTTAAGTTCTAGCTCATGCTTTAGATTTGGGAAATTCTTGTCCACTATTTGTCTGAAAATGCTTTCTGTCACTACTGTTTTTCATCTCCTTCAGTAATGCCCATTATTCTTATGTTTCCTCTCCTAATGGTATCAGGATAGTTCTTCTATTTTTTTAAACTTATTTTTCATTCTTTTGTTTTTCTCTTCTTTCTTCTGATTTATTTCTAGATATCTGTCTTCTATATCTCTGATCCTTTCCCCCATTTGGTTGACTCTATTTCCCAAGCTTGCTATTTTATTTTTAAACTCTTGCAGTGTGTTTTTTATCTCCAGGAATTCTATTTGGTTCTTTTTGAGGCTTTCAGACTTCTTGCTTGGCTCATCTAGTTGTTTTTGCAATTTCTGAAATTGTTGATAGGACTCGTTTCGGAACTGAGTTTTTTCAAAAGTACCACCCTGAATTCTACTCTTTCTTTCTGAGATGCCTTGTCACCTTGGTTGTTCATGGTTTTTAATGGACTATTTTTCCACCTGGGCATTAATGAAAGTGTATTCTGTTGTTTTTTTTTTTGCTGTTTCAAGTAGGTGGCTTCTAAGCCTCTTGGATCCTTGCTTTATATAGAGCCTAATGTCTTTTTTTTTTTTTTTGTAGATTTTAATCACACTTGCTACTCTCAGTTTTAGTCCCTGTCAGTGTTAGCGACAGTTTTGGTAGTGTTTGCTCAGATTCCCCTGGGGCTCTGTGGTTATTGGTCTCAGAGTGTATGAGGGGAGGGACCCTCTGGGTTAGGGGTTGGGGGCTGTGGCTCAGCCTCAGTTTTGCAACTGGGGTTGGTAGAAATCAACTGTTGTTTCTCTGCAGTCCCATCCACTTCTCTGCTTTCTGCCCTGAAGACTGAGCCTTGCTGCTGGTTGTATAGAAAAGTCCTGGCACTTCCAGGCAGGGCTGATGAGGAAGTTGTTGCACCTTCATTCCTTCCCCTCCTCCTGCAAGGAGCTCTGGCAGCTGCCAGAGGCAGCTTCTTTATTTATCCCAGTCCACCGTCTGACACCCAGGGTTCTGACTTGTGGTAGCTCTTAGGTGCAGATCCCATGCTCAGACGTGCTGGTGTGCAGTTTGAGTGTTTTTTTGTTGTTGTTGAGTTTTAGATATTCAGCTTATTGTTGTTTCAAGGGGAGAGATTTGAGAACGTCTCTCACTCTGCCATGTTTTCCCAAATTCCCTTCTTTTATTTCTAGATTTCTGTGTTTGATATCACTGTTTCTTTCCTCCATTTGGTCAATTCTATTTCCCAGGCTTGCTATTTATTATTCAACTTTTGCAGTATGTTTTTTTTTTTATCTCCAGGAGATCTATTCTGTTCTTTTTGAGAGTTTCAGTCTCCTTGCAAAAGAACTCATTTTGCTAATGTTGTTTTTCAATTTCTGAAATTGTTGATAGGACTTGTTTTGGAGCTCACTGAATTGTTTCAGAAATACCATCCTGAATTCTCTGTCATTTCAAATGCACATTTCTATGTCTGTAAGCTTATTTTAATTGCACATTTCTATGTCTGTAAGTTTATTTTCTGGAGATTTTTTTTTTCTTTCTGAGATGCCTTGTCACCTTGTTTAATAATCTATTTCTCTGCCTGGGCACTAATGGAAGTTTCTTCTTCTTTTTTTTTCCCCCAGAAAGGAGATATCAAGGTCTCTCTTTAGCCTGTTGGCAAGAATCCACTTTTCTTTTGGTTTCCAGTAGGTGGCATCTAAGTCTCTTGGATCCCTGCTTTATATAAACCCTTAATAATGGCTTTTTTTTCCCTTGTAGATATTTAATCATGCTCACTGCCCTCAGTCTCAATCCCTGTCAGTGTTAGCGACAGTTTTGGTAGCACTTGCTCAGATTCCCCTGGGGCTCTGCAGTGTTCAGTAGGAGGCCATGGGGGGAGAGGTCCTCTGGATTGAAAGTTGAGGGCTATGACACTGCCTCATATTTGCAACCGCAGCTGGAAAAAATCATCTGTTGTTTCTCTTTTGTCCTGCTTCTCTGCTTTCTGCCATGATAACTGTGCCTGGCTGTTGGCTGCATATAGCTCATAGCACTCCTAGGCAGGGCTGTTCAAGGAACTCACCAAATATTCTCCCTTCCCCCTCCTCCTACAGGGAGCTCTAGTGGCTATGAGAAGCATTTTCTTTGTCTCTCACAGTGTACTGCTGACAGAGTTCTGACCTGTGGTAGCTTTTCTGTGCAGATCCCATGCTCAGACATGCTGGTGTGCAGTTTGGGTATTTTTGTTGAGTTTTAGATGTTCAGCTTATTGTTGTTTCAAGGGGAGCAATCTGGGGATGTCTATCCACCATGTTCCTCCAGACTCTCATCCAATACATTTAAATAAAGAAATGGTGTCTATGGCCACGCTATCCTGAACAAGCCTAATCCTGTCTGATCTTGGAAGCTAAGCAGGATCGGGCTTGGTTAGTACTTGGATGAGAGACCACCTAGGAAGACCAGGTGCTGTATAGGTGTAAAGAAGAAGAGTAAAAAAAAAAAAAGAGAGATTGTAAACTGACGACAAGGTCCTTGCAATCTGTGAGGTCAACCAAGGGTTCCCTCACCTAAAAACTAAATCTAAATAAATAAATAAATAAATAAATAAATAAATAAATGGTAACTAATGTAGATTTAAAAAAAATAATGATTTTTCCTCTATCAGTAATCTCTATCAATAGTATAGAGTCTATCAAATGGACTTAATACAAATGCTTGGATAGAGAGACACTTCTTTCTCTATATTCCTCACAACATCATCTCTACTTCCAAAACTATAGCCAAAAGCATTACTTTTATAAAGAACATTCTGGGTTCTATTGATTCCTAGTTTCATTCTATAGTGGATGGAAAAGATACAATCTTATTAATTTTGTTAACATGAGATTTCAACTCATACCTGTAAGTGTGGTTATTGTTAAAAAATAAAAATGCAAACCAAAAACAAACACACAAAACAGTCCAAAAGGCAACAAGCATTGGTGAGGATATAGAGAACCCAGAACAATTTACACCAGAGGTGGGAATGCAAAATGGTGTAGCTACTACAGAAAATAGTATAAAGGTTCCTCGAAAAATTAAAAATATAGATATTACATGATCCAGCAATCCTGCTTCTAGGTATGTATCAAAGGACTGAAATCAGAATCTTGAAGAGATATTAGCACACTTTCATATTCACTGCAGCACTGTTTACAACAGACAATATATGGAAACAACCTAAGTGTACATTGATGGATAAATGCATAAAGAAAATGTGGTATATGGAATATTATTCAGCCTTAAAAAACAAAGAAATCAAGAAATATTGAACAACCTAGATGAATCTGAAGGATAGTATGCTCAGGGAAATAAGCTTGTCACACAAGGACAAAAACTGCATGATTCCACTTAATATGAGGTATCTAAAATAGTCATATTTATAGAATCAGAGTGGAATGTTGGTTGCCAAGGCCTGGGGGAAGGGAGAAAACAGAGAGTTGCTAATTAATGAGCATTAATTTTCAGTTATGGAAGATAAATAAATTCTAGAAATCTGCTGTACAATATTGAGTCTATTAGTTGAGAATAGTATATACTTAAAATTTTGTTAACACAGTGGATCTCACATTAAGTGTTCTTGCCACACACACACATACAAAAGACATCTTTACTAAGGAATATAATCCAACACATTCTGAAACAGTTTTCTTTGTCTTTGCCTCTAATTTAAAAAAAATATAATAACAGTTCACTAAGCATTCTACATTATGTCTTACTAAATAAAAATTTAGTTAAATTCTTTTACTCATCACAAAAGAAAGACTGATTTAATGGATAAAAAGAATTTAAATGGTTGAAGAATCTTGTATAAAATCCATAAGAAAAGAGGTAAGTAATAGAGGCAGTAGACCATATAATTGTTAAAAACAGATTTTGAAATAAGGTAGACCTAGGTGTAAATATGGGCTCAACTGATTACTAACTTCGTGATCTTAAGGAAGTCACTTCACTTCTGTGAGTATCAACATCCTCTGTACAATGAGAAAAAAATAATATCCATTTGATAAAATAGTTATGAGTTAAAATCTCTAGAAAAATACCCAACATACAATAAGATCTCAATAAATGTGAAGTCTTTGTTGTTATTAATGCCACTCAGATGAAATATAGTATTTTGGAAAATTGGTATTTAGCCAAACCCATGTCTCTATTATAAAATGGCATAACTTATATGTGAGAGTGTCAATATTAGAAAGTGTTTGCAATTTTATAGGGACTAAAGATCTCTTTGATGAGATTAGCTTTGTAAAAATACTTTTATCGTTTATGATGTTTCATAAAAAATAGGAATGGGGGATGGAGCAAATAGCAACTACCATGTTCTAGGCTGGATGTTCATTGTATTGGCATTTAGTATTGAGCAAAAAGTAAATTCTTTTGGTTACCTCTAAAGTATATTTCAAATATGTCTGTATCCTTTGCTGAACTATCATTTCCTAAATTAAAGCCCTCACTATCTCTCATCAGAACTATATAATAATCTCCTCTCCAGTCTCTTTACTTCTACTCTTGCCTACCCTCTAATTCATTAGCTATCATAACCAGAACCATATTTTAAAAATATGAGCCATATTATGTTACTCCCCTAATTAAAACTCCTTGAGATAAAATCCAATGCCCTTATCATAGCCTTCATGGAACCTAGCCTCCAAGATGGCCCCTAGTAGTCCCTGCTTCCCGGTATTCACACCCTTGTGTAGTTCCCTTCCACATTGTAGCAAGGTTGGTCTGTGTGGCCAATAGCATACATCAGAAATGATCATATATCACTTCCAAAAATAGGTTATAAAATAATGTGGCTTCTATTTGCAGTATTCTCTCTCTCATCTACTTTCTTCCTCACTCTCTTTCTGGGATCTTTCTCTCCGAAGGAAGCAATACCATGTTATGAGTAGCCCTGTGGAAAGACCCACGTGGAGAGGAGCTACAGCCTCAGGTCAGAAGCCAGTGAGGAACTGAAGACTGCCAGCATTCACATGAATGAGCTTGGAAGTGGATCTTTGGCTCCCGTAAAGCTTTGAGATGGTTATAACCCTGGTCAACGGCTTGACTGTAACCTCATGAAGGTCTTCAAGCCAGAAGTACCAGCTAAGCCACTCCCAGATTCCTGACTCAGAGTCACTGCATGAGATGTTTGTAGTAATAAACTGTTGTGTTTTGTGGTAATTTGTTATATAGCAATTGATAATAATTACACAGCAAACAACGGGATCCTTGTCTATTTTTCCATTCTTAATTCTTATTACACACATAGTTACACACATAGGCCTTCTTTTAACTCCTCCCAAGGGCCAAATTTCCCCCACTGCCTTTGTACCTGGAGTTCCCTCTGTGTAGAATGCTGATTCTCTAATATTTGAATGGCTGGTTGCTTTTCAATCGTCAATAATTTTTTCCCCTTGACTATGCCTACCTGACATATATCCCATATTTTACTTCACCTGGCACATTATTTTCTCAGCACTAATCATAATCTGCAATTTCTCCCTGCCCCAACACATTAGAATGAAGCACCAAGGAAGCAGGGCCATAACCATCACATTCTTCATTCATCCTTTATCTTTATTCAGAGCATGGCACACAGAGTGAGACCTCAACAAACACTTCTTGAATGAATAAACAATTGAAACACGTTTTTTCTTGCAAAAGCAAAAACAAAACAAAACACATAGAACTCACTTCAGATTTTAAATGGTAATAGAAGGCAGACATTCTTATAGTAAACCCTGAATAGAAAAGTTATGTTTGTTAGTGGAAGTACAGTTTTATAATGATAACCAGAGGAGAGTGTAGAATATACTTAACTTGATCTGGGCCACAACAAACAGAATACCGAACAGGAAAAGATGCCATTCTTGTCTCTCCTGTTCTTTTTTTGAGTTCTACCCTGCCATCAATTATCATAGTCCTATTGAAGTACATAAATGATGACAGAAATGCACATGCATCCATGCTAGAGGAAGGACTGTAACAGACCAAACACACAGATTTTTAGTCAAATGATCAAATAGGAGATTGAGTGTCTATAAAAATATAGCTTATAATTGGTCAAGAAATATAAAACTATTTTTTTCATGAGATGACATTGTTTCTTAACTGATCTCCAGTCTATATTCACACATTAGCCTTTAACATATTTCATTATAAAATTTTTCAAACAATGTAAAGTTGAAAGTTTTATTAAAAACACATGGGTATACTCTAACCTACATTCTAAATTAAAATTATATTATACTTGCTCATCGTATACCTATCAACTATCTACTCTTCTGTCTACTTATTAATCTCTGTGATGATGAATAAGGGCCTTTTCTCTCTACTTAATTTCAATCTATAATATCAAACATAGAAACTCTCATTCCCCTTTCTTTCAAAGGACCTCAATTGAATTATTTGCCTCGTTATTCACTTATGCATCTCTTTCAATTATATTTAATGTGTGCTTAATTAGTAGATACTGAGCATAATAGCATTTACATATTAGGAATGTAACTATCTCAAACATCTCCAAATTAATAGAAAGCACATTTTCAGGAAATCTAGTCTAAAGCTATGATCTGTCTTACTGATGAGATAAAATATGGGAAAGTACTATTACATTTTCAAAGCTATCATCTAGATAAAATCATATTAAAATAAAGAAAACTATATTGACTATAACATGATGTACTTGTTTGAAATATGTAGTATTATTTCCACTTCCAAATTAACATCAATGATTAAATGTTCCATCATGTATAACTCATATTATAGTCTGAATTATGACTTGGTTTTATAGAAAAGAGTCTAGTAATAAGATAATGTCAGGATCAAAATGAACTAATCTTATAGGTTACATGGATGAATGGCTGGATAAACAGAGTTAGCAAGACTTTAAAAGCAGTAAATATGCAAAAGAGAAATTTTAAATTATCAACAAAATGCTGACTGGAGTAGACAGCATATGTGATATAATGAAAACAATCATATCAACAATGCTAATATTTAAAGAGCAAGGAGAATATAAACATTAAATAAGCAAAGACAGAACAGCGATATGGAAGGAGAGGGTAAAAAGCAGCGAAAGACCCTATTATACAGTGACACTATCAGAGCAAAATCCATACCCAGAGACATTATTGCCAAAGAAGAGAGTGAACTACATAGCTTACTCATAGCCTTGACACAGAAGTCATTCAAAAGCATTAGGATTTCACTCAGGACAAAGCTCTTGACAAGACATTATAAGAAAGAAGAGAACAAGATCTTATGAGCATCCTCTCTGAGAACTTAAAAAAAATTTACATATAATTTATATAAAACAATGTAACCCCACTTAGAGAAAAATCTGAGTTTTAGAACTTCAAACACTCCATTGAAAGTGGCAACACTACAAGAAGGATAGTTCTAGTCCATTATGAAAGAATGAACAGAAATTGAATCCAGTGAAGAATCAGAGAAACCTCTCAACCAATTTAGTCACTTGTGTGGCTTGTTAACTTAAAAATACTGTATATCTTAATTATGAACTAAGTACAATTCATTTGAGTCATCTTCTTGAATCAAATAAGACTGCCAAATGTATTTATGCTACTTAAGAAAATTTATATGTGTAGTGATTACAATGAGATATGGTTACATGTTTATTTGTTTATTCTTTCAACAATGAACCAAGTTACCAACATACTAAATGGGCACTCCAGTAGTTTGAGTACTTTGGCCCCAGTGATAATTACATAATGGTACACTGGAAGGAACAAAGGGTAATATTTGGTTAAAAGTAGTTCCATCTACAATTTCTGGATCTATTAAAGTTACAAAGTATCATCTATCTTTTCTAATAAAAAATTAAGAAATATTATACTAGATCTAAGAATTAGAAACTCCTAGGCGATACACACAAGGCTGTGACTAAAGATATCTACCCTCTCTGGCTCATTTAGGTCAAAATGGCAATACTCAGGTTCAAATGTAAATGAGTTGATTCCATTAGTTGATTCACAATAATAGAGAAAATCTAGTTTTCCCATTGTCTTTTAATTACTACTTTATTAAAATAGTTACATAATACATTTCACAATAAGGAAGAACCACATAATAAAGACTTGCTTTAACACTTAAAAAATTACAACAATAAGTTGATAAAGTCTCAAAGGAAAAATTTATTAGAGGCTTTGAAATAATTTTTAAGCATACTTTTGGTTGGATACACTTATTTCAAATTAAATCATTATGGGAAATAAAAGAGAAAATCACATTTTGTGTATGCTCTATAGAAAATAATATTAAAAGAATATTTTAATACAATGTGTTGTTTTTCTATATTGAGATGGCTAAACTGTTTGATAAAGTTTAACTTTTATTTTTAAATCCCAAATATAGACCATATTTACAAATACTTTGCTTCATTACTTACATATCAATGACTGTCTACAGTGCATTAAGCACTATCGAAACCCTTGGGTATAAAGCACAACACCATAACATAAAATACTTTTGTTAGCTTGTAATAAAATATTCTCATTCATCTCTTTTTGATAAAATTACCCCTAAATTTAGATAACTGAGCTTTCCAGATAACCTGGTTATTTATTGTACAGTACCCAAAATGTCTGTATCCTGGTATGTTAGGAGTATCAGACATATAATAGGCATTATCATTATTTGTTGACTGAATATACTACAAACATGCTACTTAGTACTTAATCATATTATTATCTTTTATGGTCTCTGTTTATGTTGTATCCATATGCCATCTTTTCTCAAGTGGAATGCAAGCTCCTATTGAGCATTTTAACTACACTGTAACAAGGTAAGATATATGTCTTATTTCTGAGCCTCTTTCTAGAACTATGTTTTATACAGAGGACTCAAATATTTGCAAAAGAGAGAGCTAAAAAAACCCAAAACGGTGTCATTAGTTTCTTCTTCACCTATAACAGTAAAGTGTAAAACCACTCAATTTATTACTTGGAATGCAAAACCAAACCCCAAAGTCACTTTGCTCTGAATCTGTGTTGGTAATAACACCGGAGTAGGTGAGAAGGGAGGGTCTCTCGTTTGGTGGATGATTATCACAGGTCCAGTGGAGGACAGGGTAAAGCAAGTCACTTAAGGGGAGGCTGACCCATTTGAATAGTTGCTCCTCCCATTCTATAACTAACTTATGATTATAGCACCTTTACATCCATGCCACTTCATTTCTGGAATTCTTTTTCATTATTGATCCTAAATAAAATAAAAGAAGAAGGGA
>PVKZ01009582.1:0-10557 GCA_004027375.1 Macroglossus sobrinus
TGTGGCCTTTTAGAATGTTGCAAGTATATTTTGTCGTGGAGATCAGCTTACATTAGTTCCTCAATCTTCATTTCCAGTTTTTTAGCATCAGCTCCACAGAATTCATAAATCTGTTCACAAATACACAAAGGTGAAATATTTATTGGTTCAAATACTGCAAAGATTTGAAGCTTTGAGTTTTGTTCCTGCTTGTCGAATTCTCCTCTATGTCATCGTCCACAAGATTCTTTAAGTATAAATATACATTAAATGCATTAAAGTCATAATGTTTTAATTGTCTGGCAACTTTTCAAAATTGTTTATGCTAGTGTTTTGCCAGATTTATATAATTTTCCATCACATTCCTCTAAACTAGGAACTAAAACTTATAATGTTAGAAATGTGGAAACTCAATCACTAAAATGTCACAGAGCCTTTACCTATTGGTATTGAGGGCTTGTTAATACACGTAAATGATTTTCTGAAGTCAAACAGCTTGTGATTCCCCATTCCCCGATTTTTGCCCATGTAATAGTATTGCAATAAGTTGCTTCTAAGAATTACATTTTCCTTTCAAATTTTCAAATCTCTGAATCAGGATGTATTTCACAGAGAATAGAATATTTCATTTGGTACACTTTTCAGTAGTCTATAAAATAATGGTGCATCTGACAATGAGCATCTCATGCTTGATAAAACAGGGTCGTTAAAGACCTTATTATTCATTATCATTTTAGTACCAATTGTATGATGTAGTTGGAGAGAAGGAAGAGTGTGGGTAAACTGAGTCTGGTATTGGACAAACACTTGAGTTTCTAGTGAGGGAGGTTTCAGCAGGAGTTGGAAATGTTTAGAAGTAACTTCAATGCTTAGTGTGCAGCAGAGAAGAAAAAACCCCCCACATCTAATAATTCTGCTTCCCCAGGCAGCATTCAGTCTGGGTGCTGCCTGTGGGCACCATGGTTCATTCTAGCCCTTTAAAGCAAACTGCTGCCTTTTGACTCTGCCTTGATCCCATTTCACTTACCGGCTTGACCATGAATCCACTTCTGTAACAGCAAATTGCTCTTTTGAATCTTGAGAATAGGGTTACCTAAGTGTGGGTGCAGAATTTCATGATTTATCTGGATTGTCTGATTTGTAGCCATCTCCTCTATAAATAGTTCTCTTGGCCTTGGCCACCATGGGAGGAAGGTGTCAGAAAGAACCTGTGAGTCTCTGTTCCCTAAGAATCAGGTGGCAGCTGAATGGTGGCTCTAGGCATGAAGAGACTTTCACAGTCCTCTGAGACCAGAGCAGGTATCACGACAAGAACATAGGTAGCACTTGGCCATCTGGATGACCAGACTCAGCAGGGAGCAGGAAAATGATACTAAGCTTAGCTAAGTGAACAGAGTGCTGAGTCCACTGCCAGGGACCCAAGGACCACTGTGAGGCAGCATGCTCCATAAAGCAAGAGGTTGAAAGAGAAAGGAATGCTTTTTGAATTCTTTTCACTTGGAGGTAACAGGACTTCCTAGTTAGCCCAATCTGGTCTTAAAGGAGCTTTGTCCTTAACTAATGCTAGGGTGGAATGCAGGGCGTGGAATGTAGTTTTATTCTGTTTTTCCTGTGGGAGCTGGAAAAGTAAGCGTTACTATTTCTGCAATGGCACTATGTCTGCAGTCCTTCTCTTGTGGCTTCTGTCCTAGATTCCTCCCAAGTCTCTCTCTGCCTCAGGAGTAATTTGACACAAGTGAAGGCACATGTAACAGCTGAGCAGAAGAGAGACACTGGCAAGGATGGGATGTGGAGTTTTCAAGTCATGTTTGTTTCTCATCACCACTGCTTTGCAATTCTAGGCAGTCGCCTGGACCCCCAGTGGTCTATAAGAAGGTGTTTTTGTTATCCTTATGGCAATAACTTCAGTGAATCGGATGTTGCCTGCTTATTTGAGAAACTATCCTATCACCAAAGGCCAATGTGCAGCCAAAGAGAGTTTGAGGGCCCCTAAAGATGGGATTCTCTTCTTGGAAGCATCTGCCTCTCATGGAGGGATGGCACAGGCTCTAGGGATGCAAGAAACAGGAAGGCACAAACCTGATGGGAGATCTCCAGGGAGGGGTGATTTCCATGACCATGGAGTTATGGCACACCTATCCTGTGACGTGGACAGCCACCAAGGGCAAGCAGAAGATACGCGTGCAGTAAGAGCCTTGGCTACTGTGGAATTTGACTCCTCTTTCTTCTAGATACATTGAACCTAGCACAGGCGCCATTGCCCACCCTGTTACCTGAGCCAGAAAACCGAGGCCACATTTAAAAAATTCATATGCACTCAGACAATTGCATAAAGTATAAGCATAAAGTTTGGACAGTTATTACAAAAGAGAGCACACCTGCACAACCACGTCCAGATCAAGGTAGAGAGCTTTGCCAGTGCCCAGACACCTCCCTCCTCATCATGACCCTGTGTCCAAAGGCAGCCACTAATCTGGATTTTTCACCATAAATTAGTTCAGTTTGTTTTTGAACTTTTATAAATGGAATTCTGCAGCAAGGATTCTTCTGTGTCTGGCTTCCTTCACTCAACATGGTGCTTATGAGATGTATGTGTATAGTGGCAGTGCATTCATTGCTCAGTGTTTTTTGGTATTCTATTGCATGACTATAGCACAGTTTATCTCTTTGGCTATGACTAAAAGTGCTGCTAGGAAGATTTTTTTTCCGCATCTTTGTGGGACATCTTCAGGGAGCATATGGACACTCGTTTCCTCTGGGTTCTGATGAGTATCTGAATCTGGGATTACTGAGTCCAGCTTTAGTAGGAGATACTACTTTAGTAGGAGACACTCCACCAGCAAAGGAGTGTTTTGGTTGCTCCACAAGCTTGACGACACTTGGTATTGCCAGTCTTTTTTGTGTTAGCCGTTCTGATGGCTTTCTGTGACATTAAATTTGTCACTGAACTCCATGAATTTTACCTCGTCAACTTTCACCTGGACTTTAGTAACAGCTTATCATTTTTTCTCTGTCTCCAGTCTTGTTCCCTTTAAGTCCCCTCTCCCGCTTGAAGCTCAAAAACCCAAATCCAGTCATGCTAGCCTTCTTTGTAAAATTCTTCAACATTTCTCCATCATCATAAAATTCACACTTCTCACAAGGATTCTTTGATTTTGTCCTGTCTACATCTACTGCCACTCCCTCCCATCAACTCTGAACTCTAGCAGTACTTCTATCTGGATTCATTTAACAAATACTTCATGAATACCTACTACGAGCCAGACATATCATGAACAAAACAGACAAAATCCCCTCGTGAATCTTACATTCTAGTGATCATTTAATAATTTTATACTATTACAATTTATACTAATACCAAACAATTCCTGACACATTGAGATTTAACTCATGAAGCCTCCTCTGAAGTCTTTCTCTGTGATCTGATAGCACCCTGTGCATTCCATTATTAAAGAGTTGATTTTGTACAGAAGATGTGGTGCATATATACAATGGAATATTACTCAGCTATAAAAAATGAACTCTTACCATTGTTACAACATGGATGGACCTAGAGGGTATTATGCAAAGTGAAATAAGTCAGACAGAGAAAGACAAATAACATATGATCTCACATATATGTGGAATCTAAAGAACAAAATAAATAAAATTAAACAAAAACAGACTCATAGATACAGAGAACAAACTGATGATGATTGCCAGATGGGAGGGGTTTGAGAGGCTGGGTGAAAAAGGTGAAAAGATTTAGAAACACAACTTGGTAGTTATAAAATAGGCACAGAGATGTAAAGTATAACATAGAGAATTATAGTCAATAATATTGTAATAACTATGTATAGTGCCAGGTTGGTACTAGACTTGTCAGGGGGATCACTTTGTTAAGTTATACAATGTTTAATCACTAGGTATATATCTGAAACTAATATAAAATATTGAATGTCAACTCTAATTGAAAAAAAAAAGTTGATTTTGTTATCTGTTTTCCCCACTAGTCCAAAGATGGGGACTGTACCTTACTTTTCCTTCCTGTTGTTAGTTCCAGCCCAGAACCTTGCACTTGGGTGCTCTATTAATAGTTTTCAGCTTGAAGTGAGTTGAGCAAAGCTGATTTCTGGTCACTGAAGTAGGAATCTGAGACTCTGGGTCATGCTGAGTTTCAGGCACTACTAGAAGGTACACACTTCTCATATTAACTGTTAGCTATTTTATTCTTTTTCTGTCCACATTTGCCAAAAACAAGTGTTATATTTGTGTCTCCTTATCCATCATGGGCTTTGCATACAGGAGCTTAATAATGTAGTTAATGAAGGAGGAACAGCTTTCTGATAAGAGCTTATTTCCTACCTATCTTTTGTTTGTTTGTTTCTTTCTTTTCTTTTTCTTTTCTTTTCTTTTTTTTTTAAAAAGAGATATATGGAAGGCAACTACCATATTCTTTCCACCCCAAATGTTTTCTCATTTTAACCTGAATGTTTGTTTGGCTGTGTCTCCCAAAGGCATACTCCACACTGAAGGACTAGGAAGCAATGTTTACCTCTCCCCCAATGCCTTTATTTTTCATATATTGCTGCCACTTTAGTAATGATTGCTAATGAAAATTATAAGCTCCAGTTTGCAGAGAATATTGGGACGTGCATCTATGTATAAAAGAACCACCTATGCATGACAGAACTATCTATGTCTAACAGTCGGTTTATAAAAAAAAAAAAACCTTTTTTATTTAGACATTTTCAAATATACATAAAACAGACAAATAAAGCCAACTTCCTCATTTACCCATCACCTAGCTGTAACCAGAGGCAGTTTTTTTATGCCAAAGAAATTCTATCACCTACAAAAAGTCTACTATTGTTACTGAAAAAATGAATAGGGGCTGGAGACGGTGGCCCCTTTCTAACAAATGGATTTATGAGAGTATAAATTAAGGAGTCTGACTAATGATGCACTTGTAGCATAATTATAATAAAATGCCTTGGCCAGTTGGTATGCAATGAGGTTGAGTGAATACTGAAGTTATTTTGGGATCAGTTGTATGAAAGTTCAATTTTTTAGGCATCTGTACTGAGCTAAAAAACAACAACTTCCTCAAAGCAACAGCAACAATAACAACGCAAAAAAAAAAAAAAAAAGCCCAAACAATCAACCAGCACAAGACATTTTGGGGAAACAGCTGTAGAAATGTTGGTATGTACAATATAATTTTGTAATTTGAAACACTTTGATTTTTTTTTCTTTATGAAGGGTTTCCAAGCAATATGTTAATATATTAATAATACTAATAATTAATATTAATATATTATTAAGACGGGAGTAATATGTCTAACATAGAACTTTCAAAAGTATCTTAACCTTCTATTGAGAGGTGAACAATGTTAATTTCACTGTTTGTCTTGGCTATTTTCTCTGACACTGCCCAAACCCGTTTTTTCCCTAGAACCATCTGCATCACACTGCAGGTGTTTGTACACTTCCCCTCTGTACACTTTCATAACACCCAGGGCAGGTCTTGCAAGTACAAGCGGCTTAGTTAAGGTTTTTTGAATTGAGCAAAAACAAGAAGATAAAGACTCTTTGAAATAGTCTGTTTCAAACAATTTGAATTTATATGGACGTGAATTCTAAGATCAGAGCACATAAAAGCAATATGTTATCATTATTTTTTTCTAACCTATACTGGCCTTCTTCTCAACTTATTCCAATAGTGAGGTTTCAGTAAAACACTAATTTACTTTCATTTTGTTGTAGCTGATTTCAAAACTCTACCTACATATCCGTTTCTTAGAGCCTTGGTGGCATAAACAATGACTAAAGAGTTTTTTTTTCTTCTATACTATGTATTGACAAACTTTTTTTGTAAATGGCCTAATAATACCCATTTTAAGCTTTGCAGACCATACGGTCTCTGTCGAAATGATTCAGATCTGTAACTATCATGTGAAATTAGCCATAGACAATATCTATCTATCTATTATCTATCTATCTATCTATCTATCTATCTCTATCTATCTATCTATCTATCTATCTATCTATCTATCTATCTATCTATCTATCTATCATCTATCTATTTATTTATTTTTTAGCGAGGCAACCCTTGGTTGACCTCACAGATTTCAAGGACCTTGTCAGTTTACAATCCCTTATTTTTTATTTTTTACACCTATAGCACCTGGCCTTCCTAGGCAGTCTCCCATCCAAGTACTAACCAGGCCCGACCCTGCTTAGCTTCTGAGAACAGATGGGATCGGGCTTATTTAGGGTAGCATGGCTGTAGACCACAGACAATATTTAAACAAATGGGCATAGCTGTGTTCCAGTAGCACTTTATTTACCCTAGCAACTGAAGTTGTTGAGAAGACACATGAAGATGCCTGAGAGCTAGTGACTCAGTATGATGTGGATTTCTGTTGAAGGGGAAAAGGGGCATACGTCTAATGTGGGAATTCATTTCAAGCCACACTAAGAATAAGAAGAGTGATTTTGGATTCTGGCTAGAGGAGATGCCATTCTGCCCATTTCTTGAAAGTGTGGAATGGAACTCTGTTCTTGGGGATAAAAAAGGATTTGGAAGCCATTTCCTTCAATGGCATATATGCCTGTTCTCATGTTTCCATTGGAAAATGTGCTCATCTCTCTAGTGTTGGGAAAATATGCTTGTTTCCTATATCCCCTCACTGACTTCTCTCCAAGTTCAGAGGTGAGCTTATTAGTTAAGCCTACATGAGGGAAAGAGCTTGCGGCTATCTCTTCTCTTTTGGGGTGTGTTCTGCTCAAGGGAAAGCTCTGCTCTCTTGTCAGTGTCCTCCTTTTGGAAGGCATGTCTGAAGTGGGCCTAAGGTCTATTTTCTACAGATAGATCTGGAAGGTTTCATTTGGGGGGCAGGGATTGAAAGTTGTGAAAAGCAACAATATCTCCTCCACCTAGGTGGGTAAGCTTCTCCTTTGCAGCACAGATTCTCTCATAGTTGGGTCATCTCAAGGTCTAGGTTTCAAAAAGATAGTAGGAAGTCTGCTGACATGGGTCCAAATCATGTCCTTCAATTAGCACAAATTAGCACTATATACTTATATACTATATACTTATAGCAAAGGTGATGTTTGATTTTCCACATGATGTATAAGAAAAGAGTTAACATAGCAGGTCTGGTTGCTTGCTAGTTGCATGTCTCCAAGAGAACCATGATGGAACCTTCATTGATCCCCAGGGAATGAGACCCTTTGAGTGTTCTTTGTGTTAGTGATTGATGGACCATAACACACTGGTGTGTCAAGTTGCTTTGTATAAACATTAATCTTAATGATATGTACCTGGTTTTATTGTTGGGCTCCTGAGTTTCCAATGTCATGGCTGGTTGTGTAGCATGATAGGTATATGTGACCAGTCCCCATATAAAGGTCTCAGATCCTGAGACTCAAAAGGGTATCCCTTTTGAGACATTCCATACATGCCCCCTAAAGTTCATTGCCAGAGAGAGAGAGTACTCCTATGCACCCTTGTACCAGGAAGAACATCAGAAGTCTGTGCTGGATTTTTCTGTACTCTATCAATACATATCTCTTCCCTGCTGCTCTTACTCTGTATTCTTTGCTGTAATAAACCTTAGCTATGAGTACAACCTGCTATTGAGTCTTTTAAGTCTAGAGAATCACCCAATGAAATACTCCCATATTCCACAATTTAAGATTCAGAGAAGAATAGGGTTGGAACTAGAGTCTAAAATTTAAGGGATGCCAGAAACTCAGTAATCAATATAAATAATATTTTAACCAATATTTTTTAAAGTATTAAAAATTAATGAAAAAATTCACAAAGAACAAAACATCAAAAATTCAAATAAAGACAGGATACTACCCTATATTTGAAATTTCCTGGCTTACTTGCCTCACCTTAATCCCTGCCCTGGAGAAAAGAGGTACATCAATAATTGCTAAAAGTTGCTAAATAGTGATAAATGATGGCTGTACTTCTCTGACTTTCCCTCCATCTCACTCAGTTCTTGCCTCCTCCAGTCAATTAATCTTTGTCAATGTATCAGCTGCTAATGGGGCCTGAAGACCATGTGAGAGTTCTTTCCATTTACACAGAACCCTTTGACAGGTTGGATGTCATTGGGTCAGTAACTCCTCAAGGCTAAGATGACTTAGCTTAAATGGATGCTGTAACTTCAAAGAGTTTTAGAGGTCTCTCATAAACGATTTCTAAACTTCTATTTATAAATTTTCAGGAAGATAGGTGCACAGGCAGATCCTGGGGCTCTAATAGCAGCTATATTTTATAGTGTGTACCAAGTCCAGTGGTAGTTACCTTATATACATTATTGAAAATTTTCATGACAATTATTCAAAGACACATGATATAGCTCCTATTTCATAATGCAAGAAACTGAACCTCAAGGTGGTGAAGGCACATTACCAAGGTAACCCATTAATACAAGGCAGACCTGGAATTCAACCTACAGCTTCCTGACTCAAAGCTGGCAAAAACAACTATGGGACACTCTTTTTGAAGGAGGAAGCCAGAATCCAAGAACTATATTTTTATGGACTTGAACAGTAAGCATTTGAGAGGGACCACCATCCTCCTCACTATTGGTTCACCTATTGTCCCTGCCTGACTTTCAAAGGCATGGAGTTTATTACCTCTGCTTCCAACACTGTCTTCTTTTTAGCACAGGACGGTGCCACCTACTTGGGAGTCTTTCCAATTCTATACTTACTGCAAAGAGGGTACTTGCTAGAAATGATTTCTATGACCTCAGAAGCAAGAGCTCTGTGCTTCATAAGCATAAGGGTAAGAGTATTCTGCCACTTAATATGAGAGCTCAGTTCTTTTCTTAATTATTCATTTGTGAATAATTTGTGTACTAGCATCTATGTACCCATGTCCCATCACTCTTATAAGTGGACTGAAATGCTATTCTATTTTCTCATATCAAAGAATGAAAGATAGAACCAACTGTTGACAGTGGCTCATGTTGAAGCAGTTGGCCAAAACTGGCTAAGTCTTCGTTTTTCTACCTTTCCCTATTCCATGTACACACACCAACTTTGATCTGGAACCAAAGTTATTAACCAAGGGAATCCAATGATGGGCTTTAAAGGCTCATTGAATACCTTAGTATTATATGCACATTTCAGGTTTTGTGCATATGTGTCCTTTTCTGAAGTTTATAGTCTATTGGGTTTTAAGAGGGTCTATAGACCAAATTTATAAACTACTTATTAAAATTTAAAAAAAAACAGCAAAGGTTTTGGATGACCCATGAAGGAGACACATCAAAAATGCACTTTTTGTTTTTAAACCACAGTTGATCTTACTGGAACATGATGTGATGTCTCAGATAAAAACACTAAGGAATACAGCCGGAAAGAACAAACCCACCTTGCATATTGCCTGGAATATGCTTTGGCTGTCTGATGCTGTAAAACAATTACAGCTGTTGTTTACAGTGCATCCCTTCCAGATGTTCCTCCAACCTCTGCATGAAAACTTCCAACACTGGACAATAGCCCTAGGTCATTGTCCTATAGCTTCATTTATCTTAGTTTTTAAAAGTTTTATTTTGTTTCTATTCTATATCTCTTGAAAAATTTTGAAATGAGATAGAATCGAGAGCAAAATAGAATAACAAAACCATGAAAGGATGATGCTGTGTGGGGATGGTGGTTAGGCAACGTCAAGAAACTGGCTAAGGGAGACCACAGTGTTTGAGCAGCAGAGGTAATCCTGAGATTCCTGGCAGCAATGGAAAAAGAGAAACCCAGGGGATTCTCTAAGTCTTCTGTTTGAATGCAAGAGAGCAAAGCATATCTTCAAGACAGGGAAATATTCTTCAGAATCTGTGTTTTAGGAGGAGCTGTCATCAGGCTTTTCAAACAATGAGCATTTAGAAAGGCCTAATGGACAGTGGCTCTTTGCCAGTGGATCGAAGCCCAGAGCAGAATGAAAAGAATCAATCAAGATGCAGTGGAAGGACTGGATTTCAAAAGGAGAAAGCATCCTCATTTTTAAGAGAGAAGATAATAAGATAATAAAGGTGACAAGCAAAGAATTTAACATGTAACTGGGGGAAATTAAGAATGTATATATTAAATACCTTCAATTTTCAAGTAAAAACTCAAGAGAGAGAATGGTACTCTTATTTTTTTGTATACATTATTTAAAGCTATTATACTAATATATTATGGCAAATACAAACAAACAAATGATGCTGAAAATAAAATTCTACAGCTAACAAACATATCAAATGCTTTCATTCTTTATATTGCTGATATAATTATAAAGTTTAACATAAATTTTACTTTATATATATTCTTAACACTTTTTAATTACATAGTATCTCACAGAGTAGATGTATCATAAATCATCTGGCCATTCTACTAAAAAAATGGCATTTAGCTTCCTTCCATATTTTGTTAGAAATAATGCTACAGTTACTATACACTTAGTTGTTTATTTTTCCTTGAGGTATTTCTATGACAAAAGTTCCCAAGAATGGAAAAATTGTGTGACAAGGAATGAAATGTTTGTTTCTTTTAACTGTGCTGCAAAATCACCTTTCATAAGGTACATATAATTGT
>PVKZ01009583.1:0-10554 GCA_004027375.1 Macroglossus sobrinus
ATTAAAAACAATGAAATCCTACCATTTGCAATGACATGGATGTACCTGGAGGTTATTATGCTGAGTGAAATAAGTCAGACAGAGAAAGATAAATACCATTTGATTTCACTTATACGCAGAATCTAAGGAACAAAAAGAACAAACTAATCAAAAACTGACACAAATATAGAGGACAATTTGGTGACGGACAGAGGTGATGAGGGGTTAGGGGATTGGAAGAATGGGGTAAGGAGTTAAAGAGGTACAAATTAGTAGTTGATAGGTGGTCATGGGGATGGGGAGCACAGCATAAGGAATGCAGTTAGTATTAATATATTGCCTAGTTGGAGAGCCAGAGGAGATAAGGAGCAATTAGGGGATCGTTTATAAACTATGTAGATATCTCACCAATGTACTTTATACTTGAAACTAATAATAAAATTAAATTTAAAAAAAGAACCAGGAAAAATAAATAATAAACTATTATTTTAAATGGTAAGAAATATTCTCTCAAGGCGTTTTGCAAATAAATTGTGGTATTTATATGACTATGGATATACGTATGGATTCTGATACAGGTGTTGTACGTTGTCTAATTTAAATTGTTCATATTATAGTTTTGTTTAGTTAATTACAAAATCATTGTTTGTTTTGAAAGCTTATGGCTTCATGAAACTTTTCCATTTAACTTGAGGTGATCTATTTTATTGGGTGGCTCAGAATGACAATACCTCAGAAACAAAATGCACTTACCCATGGTTGGAAAATATTGTTTTTGTTTTGAATAGTTTTATTTTTGGTGAATGTTAAAAAAACCCAAACATAAATATACATATATTTGCACATATACACACATATTCACACAAACAAAAAGCCAGCATGGTCCTTCAACATTTGTGGGTTAAACTCAGGCTCTGATTTTTGAATAGCCTCATTAGTGCCAAATGCCAAGAAAAAAGTCTTACTTCTTTTTGCGGCCCAAAGTGTCCTGTTCCCCCACCCTCCTGTGACACTCCATTCTGTGTATGTCATGGTTGTGCTTCCAAACTTATAGTGGGAGCCTCTCTGGAGGTGGTGGTGGTTGACCAAACAGAATGGTTGTATAGCTGTGATGCTTCCACCAGCCTAATCGGCCCATCTTGCTGCACAGTGAGTGATTTGATCCATGAACTGAGGCCTTGTACCCTCCTACACCAGAGTTCCCCTTCCTCAGCCTCCAGCTTGGACTCTCAGGTCAAATGAGGGTGTGCCTATGAGTGTGACCACGTGTATCTGCCCTTTCAGCACCCTTAGAGGACATGAACATGTCCCTGGGCCTGTCCTTAGTGGCTTCGATCAACCACTCCTGGCTTTGGTGAGTTTCTCTGGGTTACAGGAGTGTCAAGAAGGGCAGGGTCAGAGGAAACTGGGGTTAGGGGAGAAAAGAAGGTTTGTTCTGGAGGACCCCTTGCCCACACAGGCCTCTGCACCCAGACCTGAGGCACAACCATACACAGAGCCTGTGTGGAGAACATATTTGCCAAAGGTTCTTGCCTCCTGTTGGGCTCCCACCAGCAGTGTCTGCTGCCCAGCCAGGTGGATCCCTTAGAGACAGTGATTCTCCATGGAGCACATGTTGGCACTGAAAAGTGAGTAGAACATGAGGCTTGGGTCTTGGCCTGCTGTGCTGAGGTGGCCTCAACAAGCCCAAGAGGGCCTGGGAACATGGTCTGTCATGGGAGAAAGGCAGCAGGAGCCTTAAGCTGATTGAAGTGTGAAGGTTCCGATGGGCAGAAGGGAGCCCAGTGTGCTGGCTGCAGGGATCATGAGGATCTTATGGTTGTCAACAGGTGCAGGGACACTTCTTGAACTTTAAAAGACTTTGGGTAGTGAAAACATGTGAGGATGATGGATCCAAGGACCCATGGGGGAGCAGTTCTGGATTATTCACTGCTGAGCTGCCAGGATGCTCCAAACTAACTCTTTCCCTTTTAAAAGGAGCAAGTGATAGGGCTATGGAAAGTGTGATACACAATTTTGCCAGCACTGACATTTTCCACAGAGAATGGTCTCTGGGAACACTGTAGCAGCATCTCTCTGCATAAGTTCATCTTCTGTGTCCTCAGGCAAGTGGCTTCATTCCCTGGGCTTTAATTTCTTCATTGATAAAATGGGCTAAATAATCGAGGTGCTTTTGAGAATTAAAAGATTTAATATATATATATTAAGTTCTTAGACCCCCTGCCTTGCACATAACATGTGACATATATTTTGACTGATCTAGACCATGTGGACTAGGAGGAAGCTATAAACTGCCTCATCTATAGCATCAGAGGGGATAAAGGGCCCTAAATGATGACCGGGGGCCTCTCATGGGGCTGACTGAGAACAGTGCTTTGGACCGGAGAGAAGCCATGATGCCAGGCATAATGGGTTTTTAGCTAAAGGTGAAGCAACAGCAGAAACATCCCAGAACAAATTGTGAGAGCAGAGGATACAGAGTGAACAGAGTGGAGGAGGGGTGTTCAGGACTCTTGAGGGTACCATGTCATGCCTGGGATATCTGTGTAGCTGGAGTAAGGGATGTGGCATTTAAACACTAGAAAGTAAATGTCTTCTAGATGTCTCTGAAGCTCATGAGGTAGGATGCCTGATGAAAATGGGACACAGCACATGAACCTGCTGCAGGCAAAGTGGGTTTTGTAGAAGTAGAAGAGATGATGTTCCAGGCAGTGCCGTGTACCTGTTGTGCATCAGCTCATTGCATCCTCACAAGATCCTGTGTGGCAAGCAGGTTGATCTCCATTCACAGATGAAAAAATAGGCTCAGAGAGATGAGTTTTTATTATTTGGAAGTGGTTAAAAATTAGGCACAAATGAAAAATGTGGTGACAGGGAATAACAGCTACCCAGCTGTGGGAACTAATGGTGAAAAGAGGAGTACCTGAGGGCTCCTTGGGCTAACATGTGGGTGGCTGGATTTCCTATTCGTCAAGGAAGCAGGGAGGGAAGTGATCTTCTGTTTCTTCTCTACACCAGCTGGTTAAAAGTAGGAGGGATGGGGGAGGAGTTGCCACAACTCATCACTCTTCAATGCTGAGATCACCTGATCTCCCACCACTTTGGGGCACTGGTGGAGATACCAACTGGGTCCTGCACACAAGCCACAATCTCCCACGTGAGTTTGGGGACAATATGAAATGTCTTATTTGTTTATATACTATGGCATGTCTTTCCATTACAGTGTAGACTTCAGAAGAGCAGGGATGGTTTCATTTTTTAAATCTATATTCTTATATCATAGTTCCCTGGAAACAGACTCTGAGGCTCATTTGGGGATGTTCTTAGGAGCAATATCTGTAGGAGCATGAAGGAAGCAGGAGTGTGCAGAGGGAGAGGATGGACTGCAAAGCCATCAGAACAGAGGTGTCAGCCTGGAGCTTGGAGCTTGAATTGTGACTGGATACAGGTTGCCCCCAGGAGCAGGAGGTATAATCATGGGCCAGGGAGCTCTTTATTGGCTAGTGTGATTCATGGGGAGGGACTCAGTTGAGAGCCATGGACAACCAATTCTTGTAGCTGGAATGGGCACTTATGTCCTGATGGGGCCAGGTCTTGGTGGCACACCCCATCATCCACTGCGGGAGTGTCCTTGGGCCTGAAACAATGCCTGACACATAATGATGATGATGACGATAGCTACCCTCTTCTGTACATATCAATTCCTTTGATCCTTGCAATAATATCCAGTGGTAGGCACTATTATTATCCCTGTTTACAGATGGGGAAAACTGAAACCCAGTGAAGTTCCATAACTTGCCTGGACTCACCACTAGTAGGTAGTAGAGCTGGGATTTGAGCCCAGGCATGTTGGCTCCGGAATGCACACTCTGAACCACTTTGTTAAATTGCCTTGCCTATGCTCTATGACATCCTTAGATATGTATTCAAAACATTTGTTGACTAAATGAATGAGGAACTAACCAGGCCCCTGTCCTCTATTTCTTTCTCTTTTTTTCAGGCCTGTGGGGAGAGGAGAGCAACAGGACCTGTGCTGAGGGGAGAAGGGGCTGGGGCAACAGATCTGGGTCTCTTCTGTGGAGGGTACTGGAAACTGGGTGGGAATTAATTCTTATGCCAGGAGTAATCCCCTGATTGTGTGGAGTAGGGAGGCTTTCTGGGCCTGAGGAGGTGGCTGGGACCTACACATACATCTTTGATTCTTCCTTCTCTCTCTTCAGAGTGTCCAAATCAAGAGATGGACATCGTCCTCCTGATTGATGACTATGGCAGCATTGGTCAAAGTGACTTTAAGCAGATGTCAGAGCTCTGATGTTCCAGTTTGAGGGCAGCAACACCCTAGTGGAGACTGGCCCCATGGAAGGAAGGAGGGTCAGTTTCTGGGGAAGACAGTCTGGGAGGTGGGGGCTGGCATTTCTGGCATTGCTGGCTCAGTGGACCTGTCCCACAGTGATGCTGGGGTACAGGATTAAGATATGCTCCTGGCGAAGGGCTGAGCCCCAATCTAGGAATTCCCCCCTCATTATATTTAATAGGTCCCCATATGCTATTGAAATATGGCATTTTTGCTGTTTAAAAGCATTGAAAGGATTGTTAATTTTGCTGGGAAATCTGACTGCAGGTAACTTGGTCAAATAATTAATGATTCTTTATTATGTTTTCCACGTGACTTATGATTGATTTTATTTTATTATTTTATTTCCTGGTAATTAGTGTATATGTATAAATTCTTAAGAAGTGAGGAAATACAGCCTACAAATAATTTCATGTATTATACATTTTTTAAAAATTTAATAAATATTGTGGTTAGCAAAGTTATTCTTTGTAAACGTTGAAAGAAGCATTATTTGATTTTGATTTTCCAGTATTCTTTTGGGGCCATTTTTTTTCTTCTGGGTTTCGGTATATATTTGTTGGGCCTCAAAAACACATAGAACATTGTTTGCAAATCTGAAATTATTCCAAAATAAAAAGCTTATTAAAAACAAAACAAAAACAACTTCTGATCCCAGGGGCCTCCACTTGGCCTCCACAAGTCTTGCTCGAACCTCCTGGAGATCCACTTCACTTCACTGCATTCCAGAACAGCTCTAGCCCTCAGAGCCTGCTGGATTCCACTGTCCAACTGAATGAACTGATGTTCACAGCCACAGGCATCCTGACGGTGGTGTAAGCTACACCTCCTACTGCCTTTAGGATACCTGCCACACCTCTTCCTCATACTGGGTCTGCACAGCTCTTCTACCAGGCTGAGGGAGGCTCTGGGGAAAGGGGCTTCAAAGAGAAGTGAGGGGGCTGTAGGCATAGTCCTTCCTGGAGTGTGTCTGGCCTCCTTGATCATTGATATAGGACAGGACTCTTCCCCATGTCTCCCCTTTGCCTGGTCTTAGATTGGGTGGACCCTGAGCCCACCTGGGGCTGCCATCTCATGACACATCTGGGTTCCCATCCCCGCTTGTTTTCTGGGCATCCCTGGAAGTTACTGGCTCTTCTTGTCTCAGTAAATTGTCAAATGAGAATAAACTCAACTTGGTTGCAGGATTAAATGAGATAACATGTGAGGCACTTCTACACAGAAAGTGCTAGAAAAATGGTTGGGGTTTTATCCAGATAATGGTGTGGTCCCCCTTTACCACCCAGGCAGGGACTCAGACATTGTTGCCAAGTGCCTTTTTTGTGCCTTTCTCCCCACTCATAACACTTCCATCCCCTCATTTCTCATCCATGCATGCTTTCTACATTAACTGGGTGCTTGTTATGTGCCTGCTCAGCACTGAGTGCTAGGAGTGTTGCAGGAAGTGACACTCGACGGAGGAAATTGGACTTTCAGACAACTTTGTTAGAGGGAGGAGAATTTATTAGCCTGTGGAGCACGTGGGGCTTAACAGCACCAAAGCATGAGCTCTCCTTGGTTAGGTTTCTTACAGTTTATATACCTCTGCAGTGTCAATGCAAGGGGCGCATGATTTTTTTGTTTGAGGTTTTACGTGTGCCTCATGACTCAGAATGGGGAGAGGGAGTTTCAGGTAGGGGCTGCAATGGGGAAGGAATTCCCAGACCACTGGTCCTATCTATTTACAGATCATTTATCTTGTAGGTGTCGCAAGAGTTTCTAGAAAGCCATTTAAAAATCTGTAGTGTGTGGTTAATTTATAACCGGCTGAGTCAGTCATTTCTGCAAGCCCTTTCCTTTGCATTTTTTCAGATGCCCCCTCTCCTCTCTTAGAAGGTTCATGAAGAAAAAGGCTTAGGTGGTGAGCCCAGAACAGAAGATGTGGTTCTGTTCTGAATGGGAAGGCTCAATATCTGGGATCCTTTACTTTGTGCACACTGCTGGGTGCTATTCTGAAGTTGGTGCTGGAGAAATGCTTAACACAGGGTGCTTCCGCCAAATGCATTCTCTTTACTCCTGGGTAGCTCTTTTGTGTTGGACACTGGACAACAGAGAGGAAAGCCTCTGTCCCTTGAGTTGAAAGTCACACAGGAGTGGCATCCCTTTTTAGTCTCTGGAGCTCCTTCCAGCGGTGAGAGACGGTGTGGTCCTCATCGGTACTGTTCAGCTCCCCATCACTCAGAACAGCAGCCTCCCTGCTCCCAGAGCCAAGCCCATCTCAGCTCCTCCCTGACTCTGACTAGAATTTGATGGCAGAAGGCAGGGGATGTGTTTGGATTTTTTTCAGAAGTTTCATTACAAAAAAAAGACAAAATGGCAATAACATTAAAGAAATTTTGGGGGACCGACAGCCCCTCTAGCCAATCAGTATTTTAGCAACAAGAAGGGATAAGAACAAATGAATAAATAGTGTCAAAGCAGTGCAATTTTTATTCTTGTTTCATTCAGACATATTTTATATAGTCACAATCAAGGCAGAAACTATTATCCTCCTGTCTTTTTTTTCATCTGTTATAGAAATCTTTTCTACACATCACTACAGCTTTTATTGTTTTCCTTTGAAATGGCTGTGTACTTTTTAACCAAGGCCCTGGGTCATGATTTGCTAAATGCCTTTCTTAATGTTGGGCACTTAAGTTGTTTCCAGTATTATAGTGGCATGTATATCTTGTCTTGTTTGGCATGTGTGTATATTCTGAGTTTGTAGAGCTACATGAGCTTATAGTTACATTTTTAATAATTTATAACAACTACCATAGAATTAACTGTAGTAGGCCATTCACTACTGTAAAAGCTTGACTTCATTTGATCCTCAGAATAACCTGGTAGATATTATTTGTCTCAGTTATTGTTGCCTAACAAACCACTCCCAAATTTAGTGGCTTAAACAACTCTTTTATTATTATTTTACATGATCCTGAGGCTCAGCTGTTCTCACATCTTGTGTGGCTGTGGTTGGGTGACAACTGAGGCTGCACATGAGAGCTTCATTCACATGGCTGCTGCCTTGACAAGACTGGCTGGAAGGCTGGGCTCAGCTAGGATGGCTGGGCCTCTTTCTCCATGAGGCTACCCCATGGGATGCCTCTAAGAGGGTAACTAGACTTCTCATGGTAGTTCAGGGCTTCCCAAAGGCAAATGCTACCGAGGCTTCTAAGGCTCATAACCTCTGGCATGGTGTCACTTCCACTGTATGCTACTGATTAGAGCAAGTTATAGGCAAGGTTCAGTATGGTAAGGGAATCAGGTGTGGCTCACTGGGGGCCACCTTTGGAGACCAGCTGTGGTACAATTGTTATACTTATCCTGCATGGAGAGCAGTAGAGGCTCAGAGAGGTAAAGTAATTTGCCCCAAATGTGTCTGACTCTAGAGCTCCCACTCCAAAACATATTACCTCTTAGGAATGGGATTCCTTAGTAGTTGTAATTTTAGGAATAAGGAATATGAGTATATTATTGGTCTTACTAATTATTGTCAGTATGACTTTCAAAAGGGGCTGAATTGATTTTTAAAAATTAATTAATTAATTTTTTATGGTGACATTGGTTAATGAAATCCAATGTTTCAGCTGTACATTTTAACAGTAAGGCCTGTATATAGATTTACATTGTGTATTCACCTCCCATGGTTATATTTCTTTCTATCACCACATGTTTGAACCTTTGTACCCCATCTACTTCCCCTCTTCCCACTCTCTTCTACCCTTTGGTAACCAGTAGTCTATTGTCCATGTCCATGAGTCTCTGTTTGTCCTGTTCATTTGTTGCTTTTATGTTTATATCACACATATAAGTGCTACCATGTGATTTTCAACTTTTTCTGTCTGGCTTATTTTGCTTAGCATGAATATCTTGAGGTCCATCCATGTTGTTGCAGATGGCAGTATTTCATCTCTTCTTATGGCTGAGTAATATTCCATTGTATATATGTACCCTAGCTTCTTTATCCAATCATTTATCATAGGACACTTCAGTTGTTTCTATGCCCTGGCCACCATGAATAATGCTACTATGAACATTGGTGTGAATTGATTTCTCAACATTTCATTGTAAGAAAGGAGCCTGCAAAAGTACCAAGAAGATCCTCATTGTCATCACAGATGGACAGAAATACAAAGACTCCCTGAAATACAGTGATGTCATCTCCCAGGCTGAGAAAGTTGACATCATCCAATATGCCATTGGAGTATGCCCTCTTCTTCATGGCTCCCCAAGATTAGGCCTGCATTTCACCCAAGCAGGAAGTCTGGTGGGTTCCTCCTCAGCTGCCTCTCTGCTGTAGCTGGGAGATGCTTTCCAGGAACCCACTACCAGGCAGGAGTTAAACACCATTGGCTCACTGCCCTTGCAGAACCGCACATTCAAGGTGGACAACTTTGCAGCACTTGGCAGTATCCAGAAGCAGCTACAGGAAAAGATCTTTGCAGTCGAAAGTTATGGGGAACAAGCTTAGGTCTTAGAATTAAAGAGATCTTGACCCAATTGTCCCCTGAAGTCCTGAAGATTTATCCCTACTTACATTTCACCCGAAATTGTTCCCCAGAACCCAAGCCTCAGACCACATTCTCCTTCCTCAAGTTCTTGTAGTCTTATGGCCTCTCAGAGCCTGTTTCCTCACAGGAACTCAGTTGAGAAGAAGTAGCTCTTTCCAGTAAGAGAAGTCACAAGAAGGCTTCAGTTCAGTACTCACAATGGTGGGTAGAACAGGTGCTTGATAAACAGGTTTCAGACACTAACCCTGGGCCAGCCCTTGACTGTAGCTGAGACCCAGAAGTAAATAAGAACGCAGACTCTTTCTTTAAGCTCATTTAGTAGGAGAGAGACATTCAGGCAGTGTAAGTAGATGCTGGGAGCACAGCAGAGAACAGGGTAGTCAAGGTTACTGCTCTCATGGAGCATTTATCTAGTGGGAGGAGATGACAAACCATAGATGAAGGACTTTCAATTGTGCTAAGTGTTGGGATAGAGAAACAGACGTGATTAGAGGAGGCCCGAGGAGTAATAACTGAGGCTGAATGATGAAAAAGGGCCAGCACTGGGATAATATGGGGAGAGATTGCTCCAGATAGAGGAAAAAGCAAGTGCAAAGGTCCTGAGGCAGTAAAAGTTCACTGCAATGGAGAGATAGAAGGGCCAACATAACTAGAATAGAATAAACTAAGGACAGCATGGAAGGAGACAGCCTTGTCCAAAAGTGTATTCAAAATACCCACAGGGATTTGCTTCAAAGTTATTTGGAGAAGATGAGTGAGGAGGATGTAGCAATGAAATAAAGTTTTGTCATGAATTTATCACTGAATCTAGGTCGTAGGTACTTATAGGTTCATTATACATTTCATTCTGCCTTTGTATATGTTCTAAATTATCCACGATCAAAAGATTTAAAAGACAGTAAATAGTGTATGTGGAGCAATAAATGCCTATCACTCCCTGAGGGAATTGAGAAAGCCCCACAGAAGTGACTTTGAAGCTGACTCTTCCAGAGAGGGAAGTTGAGTCCTAGAAAGAGAGAGGTGTCCAGATCGAAGGCTTGATGTGTTTTAAAACAGAGGGTAACTCCACAGGTTTGATGAAGATGGATCCTAAGGGGCTCATGACAGGGAGCCAGCTTGTTTTGTCAGTAGGGTGGTGGTTGTACATTTGGGTTTGAGGAGCCTAACTCTGGGGCAGTAGAAGATAGAGCAGAGGAGAGCAAGCTAAGAGGCAGAGAGGGAAGTAGGTGAGAAGCAATGGAAATAATCATGGCAGGGGCAGTGGGGATGGACTGAGAGGCATTAGGAGTCATGGGCACAGAACCTGCTGGTAGGGGCTAAGGAAGAAGAAAGAGAATTCCAAATAATGAGTGGAGTCGGCTGCAGGGTCTGCTTTGGAATTGCTGTCTCTTCTCACTCCCTTCTACTCAGCCCCAGAATCCTTTCTTCCCAGGATGGACCAGTCTGGGGCTTTTGAGGAGCTTTAGCTGGTAGGGTGATGCCTTTCTGTACCCCCAAATATAAGCCCCATCTTCATCAACATATCTCCAGAGCATGCGGACATGAGAGACTCTTACTTGGGTGAGAAAAGGCTTTGGTGTGAGGCCAGGTGGGAGATGAGATGCCTGGGAGGGGCAGGAGCCCAGAGCTTCTGTGCTGAGGCCTGGCCCCTTCAGGTTACTCCACAGAGCTGGCCCTTTGGAAAGGGGT
>PVKZ01009584.1:0-10560 GCA_004027375.1 Macroglossus sobrinus
AGAAGAAGAAGAAGAAGAAGAAGAAGAAGAAGAAGAAGAAGAAGAAGAAGAAGAAGAAGAAGAAGAAGTCTGATAGAGATAGACAAATATCACGTGATTTCATGTACATGCAGAATCTACAGAACAAAATTTAAAAATTAAAACAAAAATGGAAACAAACTCATAGATACAGAGAACATTTTGAGGGTTACTAGACAGGAGTGGGATTGGGGCTGCTTAATTTGGGGTCTGTGTACCCCTGGCAGACCCAGCTGGCTGAATAAATAGCATGTTTCCTATAACTCACTGAGTTCTGGTGGTCTGTGTGTCTCTCGGGGGCGGGCGGCTACAACAATTCAATATAACATTGGAGGTCCTAGCAAGAATAATCAGGAAAGAGAGAGATATAAAAGGCATCCAAATAGGAAACAAAGAAATCAAACTGTCACTATTTGTGGTTGATATAATTCTCTATATAGAAAACCCTAAAGACTGAACAAAAACATTTCTAGAAACAACAAGAAAATACAGTAACATCTCTGGATACAAATAGCATTTTTATAGTGTAATAATGAAGCATCAGAAAAAGAATAAAATGCTTCAAAATTAATCTAATGAAACATGTGATGAATACAAGACCATATTAAAAGAAATCAAAGAAGTTTACAAAGAAATGAAAAGATATTTCATGTTCTTGGATTGGAAGAATCAACATAGTTAAAATGACCATATTACCTAAAGCATTATATAGATTGAATGCAATTCCCATCAAAATCACATCAGCATTTTCTAAAGAAACAGAACAAAAAATCATCATATTGGAGTGCATAGATCTTTACAAATTATTGTTTTGATTTTCTTTGGATAAATACCCAAAAGTACAATTGCTGGGTCAAAAGGTAGGTCCATTTTTAATTTTTGGGGGAAACCTCCATACTGTTTTCCATAGCGACTGCACCAATTTGCAATCCCACCAACAATGTATGAGGGTTCCCTTTTCTCCGCATCCTCATTTTTTTATTTATTGATGATAGCCATTCTGACAGGTGTGAGTTTTAATTGGAGCACATAATCTATTTACATTTGGAGTGATTATTGAAAGATACATAATCATTCCCATTTTATGATTCATATTTATGTTCTTTTCTCCTCTTCTTCTTAAGGAAGACATTTTAAAATATATTTTTAATATGGTTTTAGTTGTCATACTATTTTAACTTTTTCTTGTCTGGGAAGCTCTTTTTATATCCTTCAAATCTAGATGATAGCCTTGCTGGTTAGAATAGTCTTGGTTGTAGGTTATTGCTTTTCATCACTTTGAATATTTTTGTGACAATCCCTTGTGGCCTGTAAAGTTTCTGTTGAGAAATCAGCTGTCAGTCTTATGGAATCTCCCTTATAAGTAACTAGCTGTATTTCTCTTGCTGCTTTTAGATTCTCTATTTGTATTTAACCTTTGCCATTTTAATTTTGATGTGTCTTAGTGTGGGCCCTTTGAATTCATCTTGTTTGGGACTCTGTACTTTTTGAAATATGTCTATTTCTTTGACCAGGTAAGGCATCTTTTAGTTATTGTTTCTTAAATTAGATTCTCAATCTCTTGATGTCTCTCTTCACCTTCTGGTTCCCGTATGATACACATGTTGTTATGTTTGATGTTGTCTTAGAGGTCTCTTAAGCTATTCTTTTAATTTTTTTTTTCTTTTCGCTGCTCTAATTGGGTATTTTCTGCCAACTTGCTACCATATTGCTGATTTGATCCTCTGCTTCATCTAATCTGTTGTTGATTCCTTCTAGTGCATTCTTCATTTCACTTATTGTATACCCCATTTTTTAGTGGTTCTTTTTATGCTTTATATATCTTCTTTTATGTTTGCTATCTCTTTGTTGAAGTTCTTACTATGTTCCTTGAGCATTCTTATAACAAGTGTTTTAAACTATATCTGATCGATTTCTTACTTTCATTTTATTTAGTTATTTTCCTTGAATTTTCTTGTTCCTTAATTTGAGACATATTTCTTTGTTTCCTTATTTTGGCTGCCTCTTCGCTTTTGTTTCTATGTATTAGGTAGATTTCCATCATTTCTCTTCTTTCAACACTGATTTTGTTTATTTGTGTCTTTTCTCTTTTTTCTTTAGTAAGTCTATCCAGAATTTTGTCAATTTTATTAACCTTCTCAAAGAACCAGCTCTTTGTTTATTTTTTCTGTCCTTTTTTCTATTTCATTTAATTCTGCTATAAATTTGAATATTTCTTTTCTTCTGCTGATTTTAGGCTTCATTTGTTCTTTTTATAGTTATTCAAGAGGAAGTATTTGGTAGTTTATTTGGGCTCATTCTTGTTTTTTTGAGGTAGGCCTGTAATGATATGAACTTTTCTCTTATTAACACTTGTGCTGTGTCCCAAGTTTTGATATATTGTAATAATATCATTTGTATCTGTGTGTTTCTTGCTCTTTCCTTTTATTTTTTCTCTGACCCAGTCATTATTCAGTAGCATGTTGTTTAACCTCCATATATTTGTCCTTCCTACTTCTCTTTTTCATTGGATCTTTAGCTTCAAAGCATTATGATCAGAGAATATTTAAGTCCTCTTATATTTCTTGAGGCTATCACTGTGTCCTGGTATGTGGTCCATCCTTGAGAATGTTCCATGTGCACTAGAGAAGCATATATAAGCAGCTGTTTTCGGATGAAAGACTCTATAAATGTCAATAATGTCCAGTTGGTCTAATATGTCATTTAAGGATGTTATTTCCTTATTGATTTTGTTTTAATGATTTGTCCATATCTGACAGTGGGGTATTTAGGTACCCTACTACGATAATTTTTTGGTCTGTTTCTCCCTTTAGCTTCTGTTAGTAATTGCTTTATATATTTCAGGGCTCCCTGATTGGAAGCATAGATATTAATAAGTGTTGTCTCTTCTTGGTGTATGATTCACTTTATTGTTATGAAGTGTCCCTCAATATCTTTCTTTAACTTTTTAATTTTGAATCTATTTAGTCCAATATTAGTACTGATACTCCCACTTTTCTCTGAATACCATTTTCTGAAATATCATTTTCCACCCTTGCACTTTGAGTCTACATTTGTCTTTGGAACTGAGATGTGTCTCCTGTATGCAGTATATGGTTGGGTTTTGTTTTTTGATCCATTCTGCAACTCAGCACCTTTTTATTGATGAGTTCAGTCCATTTACCTTTAGGGTAATTATTGAAATACAAGGTCTCCTTGTAGCCATTTTATGTTTTGCTTTCTGGTAGCTTGGTGTTTCCATTGTTTTCTTATCCTTGTGTTTCTATTTTCTTTATTTTTATTGGCTTTTATAGGTTTTGCTTCTGGTTGTTCTTGTTTTATGTTATATACTTTAGTTCTGAATCTTTGGCATGTGGTTACCATTATGAATATGTAAATAATAGTTATATATGTAAAAGATATACACACACACATACATATACACATGTATATGTATGTATGTATGTGTGTGTGTGTATATATATATATATATATATATATATATATATATATATATATAACTTTTCTTTGACATGTGCCATATCTCCATTGCCCTTGTGAATTTGCATCTTTGAATCCTCCCCTTTTCAGTCATTGTTATCTCAATTTGTCCCTATGTATGCTGAACATCCATTACTATCTTGATATAACAATTCTCTTCTTATTATTTAAGCTTATAATGCACTGTTCCTAGTATGCGTTACAGTCTTCTGCTTCTATCAGCCTGCTAGACACTCCTAATTATTTTTTTTGTCATTTGGTTTTAGGTGAGCTGACCCCTTTCAGTATTTCCTGTAGTGCAGACCTCATAGTGCAGAATTCCCTCAATTTTTGTATGTCTAGAAAAGTCTTCATTTCTCGTTCATATCTAAAGGAGAGCTTAGCTGGATACATTATTCTTGGCTGGTAGTTTCTTTCACTTAATAGTTTGATTATTTGATTACACTCCTTTCTGGCTTGTAAGATTTGTACTGAGAAATTTGAAAATAATTTAATGAGTTTTCTTTTATAGGTTTCCTTTATAGGTATTCTTTTCCTTGGCTGCCTTGGGAATTCTGCCTTTTGTCATTGATTTTTGATAATTTTGATACAATGTGTCTTGGTGAAGGCCTTTTTGAATTGAGATAATTGGGTGTTCTGTTGACTTCTTGAATTCCAAGCTCCAGCTCATTCTTTAGATTTGGGAAATTCTCATCTACTATTTTTCTGAAAATTTTTTTCTAATCCATGCTCCTTTTGCTATCCTTCAATAATACCCATTATTCTGTTTCCTCTCCTGATAGTATCAACTGGTTTTTGTATTTCACTTTCATTCTTTGTCATGCTTTGGTTTCTCTCTGCTTCCTTCTGATCTATTTCTAGATTTTTGTCTTCAATATCACTGATTCTTTTGTCCATTTGATCAACTCTATTTCCCAAGTTTGCTATTTCATTTTCAACTCTTGCAATGTGTTTTTTTATCTCCAGAAATTCTATTCTGTTCTTTTTGAGGATTTCAATCTTTTTACTCTGCTCATCTAGTTGTTTTTCAGTTCCTGAAATTATTGATATAACTCATTTCAGAACTCACTGAATTTTTTCAGGAGTACCATGTGAATTCTCTGTCATTTAAGTTGCATGTTTCTATGTCTGTAAGCTTATTTTCTGACCATTAATGGAAATGCATTTTTTCCAGAAAGATTTATTACATAAAGGTCTCTCTTTAGCCTCCTACAAAAAAGGTGCTTTTCTTTTCGTTTCCAATAGGTGGCGTCTAAGCCTCTTGGATCCCTGCTTTATATAAAGCTTTAAAAATGCCTTTTTATTTTGTGATAGATATTGAATCACCCTCGCTATCCTCAGTTTCAGTCACTGTCAGTGTTAGCAACAGTTTTGGTAGCGTTTGCTCAGATTCACCTGGGTCTCCACGGAGTTCACTATTGGAGGATATGAGGGAAGGGGCCCCCTGGGTTGCCGGTTGGGGGCTGTGGCTCTGCTTCATGTTTTGTAGCTGCATCTGATAATAATAAACTTGCTTCTCTGCTGTCCCCACTGTTCTGCTGTCTCCACTTCTGCTTTCTGCCCTAATCCCTGGGCACTGCTGCTGCTTGCAGCTTATAGCTTTCCCTGTCAGGGTTTTTCAGGAAATGTTCCACATCTTCTCCCGTCCCCCTCTTCCTGCAGGGAGCTCTGGCTGTGAGAGACAGCTTCTTTGTTTCTCTCAGTCTACCTCCTGACTCCCCGGGTTCTGACCTGTGGTAGGTCTTATGTGTAGACTCCATGCTCAGATGTGCTGGTATGCAATTTGGATGTTTTTTTGTTGAGTTTTAGATGTTCAGCTCATTGTTGTTTCAAGGGGAGTGATTTGGGGACATCTCTCACTTCACCATGTTTCCAAAGATCAGTATTGTTCTTTCTTAAGATTGCTGTGACTATTTGGGGATCTTTTATGGTTCTATATAAATTTTAAGATTATTTGTTCTAATTCTCTGAAAAATGCCATTGCTATTTTATAAGGGATTGCATTGAACCAATAGATTGCTTTGGGTAGTATGGCCATTTTAATGATGTTGATTCTTCCTAACAATGAGCATGATATATGCTTCCATTTATTTGTATCTTCTTCAATGGCTTATAATTTTCTGAGAACAGGTCTTTTACTTTCTTGGTTAATTTGGTTCCCAGGTATTTCTATAGTTTTCAGTGCAATTGTAAATGGAATTGTTTTCTTAATTTCTTTCTGAAAGTTAATCATTGGTGTATAAAAATGTCAGGGACTTCTGAATATTTATTTAGTAACCTACTCCTTTACTGAATTCATTGATCAGTTCTAACAGTTTTGTGTGTGTGTGTGTGTGTGGAATCTTTAGTGTTCTCTCTATATAGTATCATGTCATTGGCAAATAATGAAAGTTTTACTTCTTCCTTTTCAATTCAGATGCCTTTATTTCTCTTTCTTCTCTTATTGCTGTGACTAAGGTTTCCAATACAATGTTGAAGGGGAGTGGTGATAGTGGGCATCCTTGTCTTGTTTCTGATATTATGGACAATGCTTTTAGCTTTTCCCCCTTGAGTATAATGTTAGCTGTAGGTTTGTCATATATGGTCTTCATTATGCTTAGGTATGGTCTGTCTATTCCCACTTTGCTGAGAGTGTTTATCATAAATAGATGCTGAATTTTGTTGAATTTTTTTGCATCTATCAATATGATCATATGGTATTTATCTTTTGATTTGTTAATGTAATGTATTACATTAATTGTTTCACAGGTATTGTACCAGCTTTGCATCCCAGGAATAAATCCAACTCGATCATGGTGTATGACATTTTTAATATATTGTTGAATGAGTTTTGCTAATATTTTGTTGAGGATTTTTATATCAATGTTCATAAAAGATATCAAACTATAGTTTTCTTTTTATGTAATGTCTTTGTCTGGTTTTAGAATCAAGGTAATAGTAGCCTCATAAAAGAATTTAAGGAGCCTTGTATCGTCTTGAGTTTTTGGGAATACTTTGAGATGAATAGGTGATCATTCTTCTTTGAATGTTTGGTTAAATTCACCTGTGAAGCCATCCGGTTCAGAATTTTTGGGGGGTTGTGGGGGATGATTACTGATTCTATTTCAATGGTAGTAATTGATTGGTTTAGATTTTCTGTTTCTTTTTGACTCAGTTTCAGGAGATTGTACGTTTCTAGGAATGTGTCCATTTCTTCCACATTGTCCAGTTGTTGGCATATAATTACCGTAGTATTTTCTTATGATTATTTGTATTTCTGTGGAGTCTGTAGTTATTTCTCCTCTTTCACTTCTGATTTTATTTATTTTCATCCTCTCTCTTTTTTGCTGGATGAATCTGGCCATTGGTCTGTCAATTTTGTTATCCCTTCGAAGAACCAGATCTTGGTTTCATTAATCTTTTGTATTGTTTTTCTAGATCGATTTCATTTATTTCCACTCTGATCTTTATTATTTTCTTCCTTCAATTCACTTTGAGCTTTGTTTGCTGTTCTTTTTCTCTAGTTCTTTTATGTGTAAAGTTAGATTGTTTATTTGAACTGTTTCTTGTTTCTTGAGGTATGCCTGTATTGCTGTAAATTTCCCTCTTTGGACTGCTTTCCCTGTGTCCCATAAATTTTGCATCATTGTGTTTTCATTTTCATTTGTCTCTATGTATCTTTTGATTTCTTCCTTGATCTCATTAATAACCCATTCATTGTTTTAGCATGTTATTTAGCCTCTAGGTGTTTGTGTGTTTTTCAGTTTTTTTCTTGTAGTTGACTTCTAGTTTCATACCATTGTGATCAGAGGAGACAGTTGATATGATTTCAATCTTCTTAAATTTATTGAGACTTGTTTTGTGTCCTAACATGTGGTCTATCCTGGAAAATGTTCCATGTGCACTTGAGAAGAATGTTTTTGCTGCTTTGGGGTAAAATGTTCTAAAAATATCTAATAAATCCATCTGGTCTAGTGTATCTTTTAGGCTCATTCTTTCCTTGTTGATTCTTTGCCTGGAAGATCTGTCCCTTGATGTCAATGGGGTGTTAAAGTCTCCTACTAGGAGTATATTACTATTGATCTCTCCTTTTATGTCAGTAAATTATTGGTTTATGTATGATGGTGCTCCAATGTTGGTTGCATATATGTTTACTAGGGTTATATCCTCTTGATTTATTGATCACTTTATCATTATGTAATGATCTTCTTTGTCTCTTATTATAGCCTTCATTTTAAAGTCAATTTTGTCTGATACAAATATCACTATCCCAGCTTTTTTTCATTTTAATTTATAGAAATATCTTTTTCCATTTCCTTCTTTTTAGTCTGTGTATGTCTCTTAATCTGAAGTGAGTCTCTTGTAGGCCACATATGTAGGGGTCTTGTCTTCTTATCAACTCTTTCACTTTATCTTTTGGTTGGAGCTCTTAATTCTTTGCCATTTGAGGTAGTCATTGATACATATGTAGTTATTACTGCTTTTTTATTTATGATTTTGATACTTGTTTTTTCTTCTTAAAGAAGTCCTTCCATCGTCTCCTGTAACACTGGTTTGTTGTTGATGAATTCCTTTAGCTTATTTTTGTCTGGGAAGTTCTTTATCTGTCTCTCAACTCTAAATGACAGCTTTGCTGGATAAAGTATTCTTGGTTGTAGATCCTGGGTTTTCACCACATCAAATATTTTGTGCCAAGCCCTTTTGTCCTGCAAAGTTTCTTTTGAGAAATCAGCTGCCAGTCTTATGGGTGCTCACTTATAGGTAATTAACTGCTTTTCTCTTGCTGCTTTAAGATTCTCTCTTTGTATTTAACCTTTGGAATTTTAATTTTTATTAAGATGTGTCTTGGTGTGGGCTTCTTTGGGTTCCAGTTTCTTGGGACTCTCTGAGCTTCCTGGGGTTGTATGTCTATTTCCTTCACCAGGTGAGGGAAGTTTTCCATCATTATTTCTTCAAATATATATTCAACTTCTTGTTCTCCCTCTTCAGGTACCTCTATGACATGGATGTTGTTACCCTTAATTTTATCTCATAGGCTCCTTAAATTATTATTACATTCTTGGTTACTTCTTTCTTGCCATTCTAGTTGGGTATACTTGGCTTCCCCATCCTCTATATCACTGTTTCAATCCTCTTCTTCCTCCACTCTGTTGATTCCCTCTAATATACTCTCCATCTCCAATAATGTACTCTTGATTTCTGACTCGTTTCTTTTTTCAATTGCCATTTCCATTTTTATGGGTTTTTTCAAATCTCTTTGTTAAAATTCTCACTAAGTTCATCTACACTCCCTCTAAGTTCATTGAGCATGTTTAAAACCAAAGTTTTGAATTCTGTTTCTGTTAGATTGCCTCACTGCATTATTTCTGGATCTCTGTTCTGTTCTTCATATGGTTTCTGCTTTCTTTTTCTTCCCATTTTGGCTGCCTTTCTGTGTTGGTTTCTATGTACTAAGCAAAGCCCTTAAGTCTCCTGGTCTTATTAGCATGGCTTTGTGTAAAAGGTGTCCAGAAGCACAGTCCTAAGCCGAGTTCAACAGCAGGCCAAATTTAGCCCTAGTCTGTGCCCCTCTTGTGCCACCTGTTAAGATTCAGCAAGCAATCTACAGATGCTGTGCTTATAGTTGCCTGAAGAAACCATGCCAGCAACCAGGATCAGTTGCTACCAGTGTGCAGTCTTGGTGCTTCTCAGCAAGTGACACAGGACTCATAAAGGACATACCTGGATGTGTCTTGGCTGGGGCTATGAGTTGAGGGAAGGGGTGTTTCAGGGAATCCTCTGCGTGGAGTGACTTCTGTTATTCAGTTTGATGACATCTCAGCTATGGCAGTGCTGCATCCACACACTGGGAGGGAAGAAGGCTCAGTAGAGGAATAATGGATTTCATCAGTACTTCTGCTCAGTAGAAAGCCTCATGTCTGGACCCTGCTCTTACAACTCAGCATCTACCTGTAAGTTCCTAGTGTCTCTCTCCTCCCCACAGCAGCCAACTGGGCACCAGTGCTCAGAATGAATGAGTCCATCACTACAAAAGTTTGGTCATGAATATGGCCACTTTAAGAGGAATGTCTGCAGCTGCTGGCTGCCACTGCCATAACTTCTTTCTCACTCAGCTGTTCTGGACTGGGCATCATCGCATCTTTGCCCTGTCCTACCTCTCTCCATTGCAGGGTGATTTCATATTTATCTCCCCAGTTGTATGGATTCTGTTCATCTAAACCTCAGGGATTCTGCTTGCTGTTTGCTCCCTGTTTCCATCACAACTTTGATGTGGTTGTAAGAGCAGAATAACAAAGCCTTTATCATCTATGCCATTTTGTTTGGTCCAATTCCTTCTTCTTAAAGAAGTTCCTTTAACATTTTTTGTAATATATTTGTGGTGGTGATGAACACGTTAGCTTTTTCTTGTCTGGGAAAGTTTCATCTGTCCTTTGATTCTAAATGGTAGTTTTCCTGGGTAGAATAATCTTGGTTGTAAGTCCTTGCTTTTTGAATATGTCCTGCTAATTCCTTCTGGCCTACAAAGTTTCTTTGAGAAATCAACTGATAATAATGGGTGCTTCCTTGTTAGTAAATAATTGTTTTTTTTTTCTCTTGCTGCTTTTAAAATTCTTTGTTTTTAAACTTTGGCATTTTAATTATGATTTTTTCTTGGTGTGGGCCTCTTTGGGTTCATCTTGTTTGGGACTCTCTGTAGTTCCTGAGATACAATTTCTATTTCCTTCACCTGGTTAGGAAAGTTTTCCATCATTATTTTTTCTAATAGGGTTTCAAGTTCTTGCTCTCTGTCTCTACTTCTACCACTACAATTTGAATATTTGTATGAAGTTGTCCTAGAGGCATCTGAAACTATCCTTATTCTTTTGGATATTTTCTTTTTGCTGTTCTAATTGGGTATTTTCTGCTATCTTATCTTCTAAATTGCTGATTCAGTCCTCTGATTAATCTAATCTTCTGTTGATTCTCTCTAATGTATTCTTCATTTTAATTATTATATTCTTCATTTCTGACTGGCTCTTTTTAATATTTTCTATTTCCATTTTTATGCTTTCTATCTCTTTGTCAAAGTTCTTACTGATCATC
>PVKZ01009585.1:0-10534 GCA_004027375.1 Macroglossus sobrinus
TGGGGAGGGAGAGGGAGACAGAGACAGAGAGAGAGAGAGACAGAGAGACAGAGAGACAGAGAGACAGAGAGACACAGAGAGACAGAGAGAGGGAGAGGGAGAGAGAGAGACAGACAGACAGACAGACAGACAGAGAGAGAGAGAGACAGACAGACAGAGAGACAGAGAGAGAGAGAGACAGAGAGAGAGAGACAGACAGAGATAGATAGAGAGAGACAGAGAGAGAGAGAGAGACAGAGAGAGAGACACAGAGAGAGAGAGAGAGGGAGAGAGAGACAGAGAGAGACAGAGAGAGACAGAGAGAGAGACAGACAGACAGAGAGAGAGAGAGAGACAGAGAGAGAGACGGGGAGAGAGCGAGCGAGCACACAGCAGCCTGCCCCTAGGGTTTCCTCTGCCTCCCGTGCCCTGAAGCCTGGGCCCACTTTTCATCACGGAGCCCCTCCTGTGCTGGCCTCGTGCTGGCCCCGGACCCCCAGGCCTGGTCCAGATCCCGCCTCTCCCACGAGACTCTGTGCCGGGGTCGCGTGTCCGTTTGTACACGTAGCTTCTTTCCGAGGCTGGCCGGGGGCTCAGGAGCGGCTGGCCAGGGCATGACGATCACCTCACGCTGACATCGTGACATCGGGGCCGCGCTGCCTGACGCCAGCCGCCCCCGCGCAGCCCTCCCGGCTCGGGGCGCCCGTGTCCTCACTCTGCCGGCCGCTTCCTGCTCCTCTCGCAGCAGGCTCAGCTTTTAGGGCAATAACTGTGTTTTAAAGAGACTTTATATCACTTTTATTACTGCCTCTGCTTGCAGTGAGTTCCCCGTAAAAGTAACTACATCAGAAACCAGCTCCAGTGCGTCCTCCTGCCAGGAAAAGCCCCCGGCTCTTTGTTCGAAGAAGGAAGGGGGAGCAGGGGTTCGGTGACGTTTGCAGGATGGCCCGGCCGTGCGGCACCGAGGGGCGTCCGCTCTGCACAGCACTCAGAGCCGTGGCCGGGAATGGGGGCGGGGAGGGGGCCGGACCGGGCCACGTGGAGCCCGCGTCCCCGCCACGCACGATCCGAGCCCGGCCCCCCCAGCACAGCCAGTCCCGAGCACGCCGCTGTGGCACGCCTCTCACGGCTTCGTCCGGGAGACCCGCGGTTCCGGGGGGCAGTGTCCCCCGGGGCTGGGCGGGCGGGGGCCACACGGGGGCCCCGGCTCCTTCCCTCGCTCACGTCCAGCCCCCCACTTGCTGGGGGGTCGGGGGCCGTGTGAGATACGTCTCCCCATCATCCCACACGGGGACATGCTGTCCGCCCAGCGGCACGTTCAGGCCGTGTCTCGGGAGGGCGCTCGTCAGCACGCGCTGGCTTACCGCCTGTCCCTTCCGCTCACGCGGGTCCCCGAGAGCAGCCGAGTCATGCCCCAGGCTGTTCCCGCCTGGGACAGGGCCCCGTGCATCGCGGGCGCCCGAACATCCTACCCGTGGACAGGAGCAAATGGACGCGTGCACGGCCGGCCGTGTTTCCCACATACGCCCCGCAAGCAAAATGACCGTCTTTTGGCACAAAGGGACACGTGAGCCCACGGCCAGGGGCACGCCTTCCCTCCGGCAGGCGTCCCTCTGAATTCACTCCAGGACAGTCCCGCACACGCGCCGTTCGAAAGCTGCTTCTGCCCGCGGGCGTGTGTGAGCCGGGTTCGCGGGGATCGCGGTGTTTCCCAGTTTGGGGGTGAGCCGCCCCCGGCGTGCACGGGGAAGGCGGCGACCCCGCCCCCCGCAGCTGTGCGCGCGACACCTCCCTCACGCTCAGCGGCGCTGGTGGTTACTCTGGGAGAGCGTTCCGTCCCCCGCGTGTGCGGCCTGATTTACACGGATAATCCCCTCTGATCCTCGAGTCAGCGCGGTAGATTAAGTGGGATCCCGCCCAGCTCCCGGGTGGATTAGAATCAGTAAGTCCAACACGTCTGTCTGGCTTCATGAGAAAGTGTGTCCTGTGTAAAAACTCAGCGGGGTGTGAGGGCTGTGTCCCTGTCTCTTAATTGTGTGTCAGTTTGGACTGTCCTCGTTGCGAGAGAGAGAACGTAACCCGAGATGTCTCAGACAGAGAAGCTGGGGTGACTCGACACCGCGTGTAAATGACGTGATGGGACAGTCCAGGGGTCTGGCTTCAGGCGCAGCTGGACCCAGGAGCTCACCCAGTGCCACCGGGAGCCCTCGGGGCTGGCTCTGTTCTCAGCCTCATTCTGCGTGGGCGTGTTGGATGCCTACGGGAGCTGACGTTCAAGTTCACGGCCTCCTGGATTCAGATCCGCTGGCATCTCCCAGAGACCCCAGTGACATTCTCATGCTCTGTTTCCTTTGCGTGGGCCACGTGGCCATCCCCGGGCCCGTCCCTGCGCTCAGGATGGACGCAGGCTCAGTCACCTCCGGTTCACGTCTCCAGAAGACACCGTGCTTCGTAAGTGTCGTTGGCTGATCGAGCGTGGACAGGTGAGAACAGGTGACGTCGGCGGGTGAGGCTGGTGCCGACACCTCCCGGTGGGCCTGTACCTTGCACTGAAGCACGTGGGGGGCTCTGGGCGGAGCTGCCTGTGACGTCCTCCGTCCCCAGAGCCGGGACCCCCGCCACCTGCCAGAGGCCCTCGCTGCTGGCGGGAACCGCGGTGTCCATGTCCTCAGCATCGCAAGCCGGACTCCCGTGGGCATAAATCTCCGTGGACAGGCTCGGTGAATCAAGAAATATTTATTTCTTTGTTTCGCTGTAATTCGACTTAATTACTTTTCCAAGGCGCCATTTTTCATGGTCTGGCAGGAAATTTAACCTCGCTCTCGCTGTGTCTGTCTCCGCAGTCCAGCGAGGGTTGCGGGGATGAGCACGCAGCGCTGGGACCTCGGGTGGGGCGGGCCCATAGGCCTCAGGCAGTCTGCTGGGCCAGGTAGCGCCCGGCGTCTGGACAGTCCCCATTCACGCGGCCCCTCGGCTCCTGCAAAGCCCCGGCGGCGGGAGGATCCCCATTCACGGTTTCCCTGATGCCCCTGCTGACGGCCGCACCTCTCACGCAGGAGGCAGGCCCCGTGCCGAGGAAGCCCAGGCAGCAGGCGTGATCCATCTCCCTCCTCCCAGCGGGGCAGTGGGCGAGATGAGCCGCCCAGGCCCCGCCCCTGACCACGCCCCTGAAATGCCCCAGACTCAGACCCCGCCCTGACCACGCCCCAGACCCCCTTGACCACGCCCAGACTCCGCCCCAGCTCCTCTGACCATACCCCCTGCAGGCGTGGCACCCTGGCCCCGCCCCCGTCAGCCACCAGCCCCAGCCCCCGCGGGCCCCAGGCGCACTTGGGGACGGCTGGCAGCTGCCACTCGGTCCCTTTAAACCACCCTGGAGAGAAACTGCGTGAGCCACTCACTGCGTGAGAGAAAGGGACGCCCAGAGCCCAGCCCTCTGTCTGTCCCGGACCCTCGCCGGAGGCGCGACCATGCCCGCCCCGGAGCGGTCACACGCGTGACGAACGGCGCGGCTCCGAAGACAGATTCCAGAAGGAGCGTTTCCAAGAATATTTCGAACAGTGAAATAAATAGATGGCTCTCCTGGGAGACGGCGCTGACGGTCCCAGCGTGCGTCTGCATGTCACTGTGACACTCGCGGAAACATCGGTCTTGTGGTCTAGCTGCCACCATCCAGCCACTCGGCAAACGCGCACCGCGTCCCTGTCGTGTGACGGTCCCCATGGTCCGTGTGGGTGAGGTGGGGCGGGGCCTGCTCCTGGGGCGGGACCAGGCCTCATGTCCTGGGCTCTCGGGTGCAGTGACACACACCCACCTTCCTGTGAGAGGCAGAGGAGGAGGTGAGGCGAGACACCAGTGGCCTGCAGAATCCCAGGGACCCTCCTACACCCCCATTTGGGACATGGACAGCAGGTTAGTCGGGGGCCCCAGAGAAAACGGACAGTGCGTTCAAGTCAGGACAGTTTGGAGCGAGTTTGACAAGGAGGGTAGCCAGGATGTCAGCGGGGGCTGCCGAGGACAGTGCCGGCAGGCCCCTGAGGCCCCACGGGGTGAGGACAGGAAGCAGTCCCCGGAATCGGGAGGCAGAGACCATCGGGAGGCCAGGGCTGACCCGACCGCTGCCGAGACCTTCGGTGAAAGGGATGGAGCCATCGGGGGCCCCGCAGTGAGGAGGGCCGGGCGTAGCAGCCCCTTACTCTCCTCCCTCCAGGAGGGGTGCTCCCCGCTGCGGGGGACCCATCCAGGAGCCCGAGGGCCAGGGGTCTTGTTCTGCAGCGCACGGCGGTCGCCGCCAGGCCAGCCAGCGGGAGCAGCGAGGGCCACTCCGTGTGGAAGGGAGGCAGGGGGACGGCGTGCGCCTTACAGGGGGGGGGGACCCGCGCGTCCGCGGGGCGGGGCGTGGCGTCCACAGGGGACGCCGAGGGATGACTAGGTTTGGCAGAGGCAGAAGCCTGGGGGTTCGGCCGCGTGGAGGTCGGTGCCCCGAACCCCCACGTGGCTCCGGGGTGGGCTGTAGCCGGAACTGGAAGCAGCCGGGGCGTCCTCCCGCGGGTGAGCTGGTGGATGCTCGTACCTCCAGCTGGTAGGTGCCACTCGGCTGCTACGGTCCTCTGCAAGTTTGGATTTTCTGGCAGAATAAAGCCAGAAATTCACCCTCTTCGTTTTTCCTAGTTTCCTGCCGCTTTCTGAGTTCTCCACATGCAACCCGAAACGCGTGCAGACGCATGCGCTGTCCACCCACCGCTCGGGGGTCAGCAGCCAGCCCCCCGCTCCTCGGTCGCCTGCTCACGGCCGTCCCCGCTCCCGTGAGGAGCGCGGCTGAGAGCGTGGCGGCCGCCAGCATCCGTCCCCATGAGCCACTGCGGTCCCAGGCGGAAGCCTCAGCCAGGTCCCCACTCAGTTACTCAGCGAAACAAAACCCATCGGAGCGAGGACGTCCCAGCCGTTCGTTAAAATTCCAGGGCGTGCTAGCAATAAGAGGAATTATCCATCCACGATGTCATCAATCCTTTATTAGCCAAAGCCATGAAAAATTAATCCAGGGGAATTTGCGATGTGATATGGACATTTTTCATTTCTCATTTGTGCTAAAGAAAATCCCGCTAAAGAATCTAATTTGCTCTGAGATCGGTTCTCGCCAGACGATCACCAGGAGACGCACAGAATGACCGAAGACGGCGCCCTGGGCCAGCAGGGCGTCAGGCAGGAGGCCCCCCTCCTCCCGGCTGTTCGCACCCGGTCTGCACGGGCACGTCTGCGGGACGCAGAGAGCGGGACTCGCCGGGGTGGCCCTCGCCGGGGTGGCCCTCGCACCCCTGACTGCCAGCCCGTGCACACGCCCACAGCCTCAGACGGCGGGCGATGCTCAGAACCAGCCTCGCCCCGAGCCTCGGGGTCCACCGCCCGGAGGCCGCACGCGAGCGTCCTCACCTGTGCGAAGGACTCGCCTGCTGCGGCCCACGGCTGTGGGCGACCGGGGCGTCCCGGCTCTCACAGACGGAAAAGCACGAGTGACACGCGCTGAGGGTCGGTGCCTCCGGCCGGAGGTGGAGACAGCGTGGGTGTGCGTGGGCTCACGTGCGCGTGTGTCTGCTGGGGGAGGCCAGACGTGGGACGGACGGACAGACGGACGGGCCCCGGCGCTGGCTGGACGGACTGACAGCCTGAGCCGCCGCACAGAAGGCCGCGTCTGTCTCCGAGACGGGGGCACCGTGGCCGGCACCAAACCTGGAGCAGGTGCCTCAGAAATGGGGCGTCGGTGCAGACACCAGCCGGGCCTGGTGCAGGGGGGGGCCCGTCTGGGGAAGAAGACACCCACAAAGCCCCGTGATGACGCAGGCGCATCGGCCCTCGGGATCTCGGAGCTGGTGGGTTTGCTTTTGTTTTAACCCCAAATCACGGTCTCGCTCTGCGTGAGGGTCCTGATGGCCCCCTCTGTCTGCCGCGTGACAGGGTCGTGGGGCGCACAGCGCGCGGGGAGGCCCTCGGGCCGGACTGCGGTGCCGTTGGCACAGCCACGTGAATTTATTAAAACTCCCCGAATTATGCACGGGAACGGGTCGGATTTATTTTATTTTATGTAAATCACACCTCAAAAAAAAGGAGTTCTGAAATACGCACCGGTCTCTCGAGAGAAAAAGAAAAAGAAAGAAGAATTTAATGCGATGTTCTGCTCTCAAAGAAACTGTAAGAGTGACCATAAATTCAGGCGTTAACACGACTGGAATTTTTATTAAAGTTGCGCAGTAGAGCTCACCGCGCCGGTCTTAATGAAGTGTCTCAGATATGACTTAAACACGCATTTAATGCGCGTTAATGAGATTCTTTGGCCAGCTCACTCCGGAGCCTGTTCGATGGGGTCTGGCGGTGGCGGTGGCGGGCGGGGTGCACGGCGGGCCTCCGTGCGCGCCTCGGATCGGGGGCGTCTTCAGATAGCGGACACCCCCCCCCCTCCATCGTCTGCCTCTGCAAAAGAAAATTACCACACTTGCCCCCGATAGTACTTATATTTCTGCGGGTTATTAAAAACCGATGCAATGAACATAAGAAGCCGTCGCTATCAGCATCTGTTATGCGTCTGTGGCTCCCCGAGCCCACACTCTCTTCAGGAGATTGAGATGAAGCAGGAAAACCCACGAGATGGACTTCCTTTTGGAGAGGAAGCAGAGAGAGAAAATGCTGGTTTCGTGGCTGGGGCGGGTGAGGACGGGACTGCAAGTCTCGCTCAGTCAGATTTTAGAGAAACAGGCGTTTTCCACGAGGCGAGCTTTGGAAAGTCAGAGTCGACAGGGTTTATGCCCGGGGGTGGGGTTTGTGCCAGAGCGGGCAGTGCGGGGACTCCCCTGGGCCGGCCGGGGTGCTGGGGTGTCTCCGTGACCCGGGGCGCCCGGGTACCTGACGGCCACAGCGCCTGGCGGGCTGCAGGGGGGAGGCGCCAGAAGCCTTCGCTCGCGTGTCTTTCCTACGATCGTCGCTATAGGATGGGTCTTGCCTTTTCGTCGTGGCTTCTGGGGCCCCACGCGCCCACACCCCATGGCTTTGCGCACGCCGGGCACGGAGTCCATGAGCCTTTCCTTCCCTTACCCCGATTTCCGCTCTTTAATTCCTCGGTGTCCCATGTTGCGTTAAGGGGGCTATGTCGTCGTTGTCGTCTTCCTCTTCTTCCTCCTCCTCCCTCCTCCTCCCTCCTCCTCCTCCCTCCTCCTCCTTCTTATTATTTTGTTGTTGTTTGTTTTTCTTTGTTTGTTTGTTTTTTTCTGAACTTACGTCATGAATTCTTCTCCATGATCAAACGCCTCCGGTCCGGTGTTGCCGCGGGTCGAGCAGAATTTGCGTTTCAGACCCGCATTCACGCCCCAATCCTGCCTCAGGGCCGGGACGATGGGTCACCTCGGCAGCCCCCGTGAAGAGGCAGGATGTTTGCATGTGAGGTCATGTTCTTCCTCCCCGTTTTGCTTGGGACGTCCGTCCATCCCTAAACGTGGCCAGGGTGCGATGCTTAAAATAGACACTTCACTGTCTGTTTTAGTTTAAACCATTCACCCTGGGAAACAGAGATGGGTCAGGCGAACGAGGTTTAACGAGTTTCCGGTTTCGGTTGTTCTCGCGGGCGACGGGGACGTTTGCGGCCGCGCCTGCTGCCTCCGAGTTCCGTCGTGGGCCGGGGAGCCATGTCAGGGTCAGGGGCAGGGGTAGGGTCCGTCCTGGGAAAATGCTCACCCAACAGGCCATCCCGGTCTCCCAGTTTTATCCGAAAGTGAAGGCCAGGGCGCTCCGGGGAGCAGGCACCTGGGGGAGGCCCCCAAGGCATCCGGGGGCCACCAGGGTGGCCGGGGACGGGCACGGCACACGGGAGCTGGAGAGCTGGGCGGTGAGGATGTGGCTTCTGGGCCCTTCCTGTCGGGTCTGTGCCTGCGTCTCGCACGTGTGGCCCGGCCGTCGTCACCCGGCGTGGAGCGAGGTCCTGGCAGGAGGCAGGTACCGCCCCAGGCAGCTTGCAGTCCAGAAGGGACAAAGGGGCCGAATGACCGTCAGTGACACTAAGATGGCCACCGTGACAAGTGCCGCCCAGGAGGCTGGGTGCCTCTCGTCTGGGGGATGCCGCCCTCGGCTCCAGAAGTGGGGCCAGGGCTGGCGGGGCCCCTCGGCCGTGCACGGGGCGGCTCTCCACACCTGAGAAGGGGGGACCGGGCCGCACGTGCGGGGAGGGCTGTCACAGCCGCTTGTGCTTGTCCCCCTCCAGGAGACGGAGATCCTGAACACGGCCGTCCTCACGGGGAAGGCGGTGGCCGTGCCCGTGCGGGTGGTCGCCGTGGGGGAGGACGGCGCGGTGACCGACCTGAAGTCTGTGCAGTGTGCGTCGGCCGACGAGGACGTCCTCAAGGCAAGTGGCCTCGCCCCGTGTTCCTGTGTCCCCGCGTCCCCGTGTCCCCGCGTCCCCGTGTCCCCGCGTCCCCGTGTCCCCGCGTCCCTGTGTCCCCGCATCCCCGCGTCCCCGCATCCCTGCATCTGTGTCCCCGCTTCCCGTGTCCCTGTGTCCCCGCGTCCCCGTGTCCCCGCGTCCCTGTGTCCCCGCATCCCCGCGTCCCCATGTTCTTATATCCATGGCCCCGCGTCCCCGCATCCCTGCATCTGTGTCCCCGCTTCCCGTGTCCCTGTGTCCCTGTGTCTCCGTGTCCCCGTGCCTGCCGTCACCTCAGCGTCCATGCCCATCGACTGGCCAGGTCCCCTGGGTCCCCTCATCTGCTCACCCGGCTGCTTGTCCCGGGGCATCTGCCGGGAGCAGTGTCCTGACCCGCGTGCTCTGGTGTCCCCCAGCCCCGGGGGGGTGGTGGGGATGCACGGCCCGCCTGGTGGAGGGGACGTTCCCGACCGCCAGGCTGGGACGAGGCGGGCAGGGCCCGGAGCCCAGACCGACAGGCTTGTGGCCACTCTCTGGGGTGGGTGGCTTCCTGGAGCAAAGCTGTGGCGTGACCTCGGCGGGGGCACGCAGCGTCCAGGGACGGCCAGCTGCATGTTGGGACACCAGCCGGGCGGGGAGGGAGGAGACCGCGCTCCGGCCCCCCGGCCGCCCGCACTGCTCTGCGAGCCGGGGACAGGGATGCAGCCAAGCCCCGCACTGCTCTGGGGACAGGGACGCGGCCGAGCCCCGCACTGCTCTGGGGACAGGGACGCGGCGAGCGGCTCTGTCTGCCTCGTGCTCACAGCCCGAGGCCCCCGCCCTTCCCACCACTGCCCCGCTCTCTCTCTCTGGACCGAGTGCCAAGGTGCCAGAAGGTGAAGGTGCCCGGGACCGGGGCGACTCTGAGCTTCACTCTGCCGGGCTCCTTGCAGCCCGTGGCCCTCGGCAGGGAGACGTTGTTGTCATGGGGCCACGTCCCACCTCAGGCCACCTCAGGCCAGAGCTGTGATGGCAGATGGGACCGGGCGGCCCTCTGCGTGGGGGTCGGGGGGTGTGACGCCCTCCCCTGCAGGGCGGTGGCCTCAGGGTTGACGGGAACCACCAGGCCCCCCCAGGCCTGGGCACGGACGCATGGGGAGCAGGGGACGTCCCCAAGGGCGAGGTCGTGGCAGTCCCATCCCCCGCTTGCTCAGGCCACCACCCCCTCGTCCTGGGTCTCCCTGCACCCACCCCCACCCCGCCCTCCAGCAGCGTTTCCTGGCAGTGCCTTCAGAACACACTGGGGACCCGGCCCTGCTCCCCACGCCCCCACCACCCGGCCCAGGACCCCAATCTCTCCTGGGTCAACGCAGTGACCCCCTCACCGTCCCCAGTGCCCGTGGCGGCAGCCCTGCCCACGTGCCCCTCCCCCTCAGTCTGTCCACTGCTGCGGCCGCGGGTCAACCCGCCGTCTGCCGGTGCCGCCCCCCGCAGTCACGTGGCAGCATCAAACCGGGCTCCCTGTGTCACGTGCCGGGACCCGGCTCCCCGACCCGCCGCGGCCCCCTGGAAAGACGGGGTGTTGTCTGTCCGGTGCTCGTTGTTACTCCGGGTGGGTCTTTTACAGCCAGGCTAAGTTCCTCCTGGTGCGATTTTTATTAAACTAGGCGAGCGTTTCCCTCGTCTCCCGAACTGAAAATTACACCCAGACTCAAGCAATTTGGAGAGAGCCTCGCCGCTCTCTGCGACGTCTGAACACCCTGAAAAGGAATGATGTGTTTTCATCACGTCCTCAGTGTGTGCAGAGCGCTGCAGAGCTGAGCCTGGGCGGGCCGGGGCGGGGTGGGGTGGGTGGGGTGGGGACGATCCATTAGGTGGAAGCAAAGTCCCTCCATCGAGGTTCGATCCACGCATCAGTCATCACGGACATGCGCCAGAAATAATCAAGTGCATTTATGCCTCACTTCGTGAACGCACCACGACAGACTGTAACGTCCCTGCAAACACCACACGATCCAGACAAAGGAAGAATCCGAGAGGAAATTGAGACACGGGTGGGAAGGAGAGGAGATCGAATTGAAAACACCGGCACAAATCTGAATCACAAAAGAAGATTGCCTTAATGCGATCGGAGACTCAGACGCAGCAGGTGTTAACAAAAAAATCACCCACGGG
>PVKZ01009586.1:0-10546 GCA_004027375.1 Macroglossus sobrinus
ATGATAACTCTGAAAAGAGATGAGAGCAAGCTTTAAGGAAAGCTCATCTGCTAACCGGACTCTTATTTTTATCTGTTCCTTAAAAGATTCCCTGAAAAAACCCCGAACAAGCAAACGTCTAGTTATTGTCTCAGCCAAGGAACGGTCTCCAAGTGACACAGTCCCACTTGCCGTGGGGCTCGCGGACACGAGGGAGGCCATCCCTCTCCATCAGCCTGTCCCTGCGTCTACACGGGGACACGTTTGTGCCAAGCACGGCGCTGCACGAACACGCAACCTTGCTCAGAGAGACGGTAAGTCACGGCTTCACTGTAGAACTGAGAGGCGCCGTCTCCCACCCACGACATCCTTCGTCACTCAATGTCCACCTTGCCGCAAGCGGTCCCAAGGTAAAGGCAAGACCAGCGACGGCCACCTCCGTGAGCTCACACGTGGCATGACCTCGGTGTCCGGAGGCTGCGGACAGCGGGAAAGGCGGGCCCACTACCCCCGCCTCGGATGGAAACCAGGGTCATCGTGGCCGACCACGGCAGTGGTGGCGTAACGTCGTCACTGGGAGACAAGGCTCCCCCCCACCCATCGTTGTCATATGTGAGCGCTCCGTCACCCCACGACAGGCACACAGCACCCCGGGACACCCGGCTGGCACTGAGCACCCCGGCGATGACGCGGGGCAGAGGGTGGCATCTGGCCCGGGCGAAGGAGACGTCGCTGCTGACCCCACATCTGTGACACAGCGTTCGACGCGGTGACATCGCCGTGTCAGCGTCTGACTCAGGGCTCGCTTCACGGACCCGCCGGGACTAACGGTTCCAGATCTCGTCGTCACGAGCCATTACCAGTCCACCCTCTTCCCCCGACGCCCCTCCCGTGCCCGCAGCCGGGGGGCACGCGCGCCGGCCCCTCGCCGGGCTGGAGCGCGCATGGGGCGCCGTCGGGCCGGACACCGCGGGGCGGACACTCGGCAGCAGCTCGCGGTCCGGCCGCGTCCCGTGCCCGCCGGATGAGCGGGCCGCGGCCACGATCGGGCCAGCGCTCCGGGCAGCGGGCGCTCCTCGCCCGAGGGGTCGAGCACCGCCAGCCCGGCCAAAGCCTGGTTCTGCCTCCCGCATGGCCACGCTGGACCCTGTGGGACCCCCACACTCACGCAAAGCGTCCGTGGGAACAGACGAGACGCGCGCACACACGCTCACACGGGAGCCGCACTAGCGTTGCCGAGCCCTCCTGTTGCCTAGCAACCGACGCGCAGTGAAACGTGAAATGAAGCGATTCCAATGCGCGGGTAAAGTCACCTGCGGAAACCCTGCCACGCGGCGGCTCCGCCTCGCCCCCTGCTGTCTGGACGGCGTGGCGGGGCCGAGTCCCAGGCCCGGGGCGTCCTAACCGCGCGCGGAGCACGGAAACACTCGGACACACAAACACGGGGAGCCCGGTGAGAGGACGCACACGGCACCTGCCGGGGAGTGTGCGTCGTGCGTGTGCGCACGTACACACACGCACACACGCTGCGGGCTGGCCTCACACCTGAGAAATGCCACAGGGAGCATCTTGGGGGACGAGAGTTATTTCGGGCCCTTAAGGAACAAGCCGAGCTCGGCTTTCGCTAAACTGCTCTGCAACGTGGCTGCGTTTCAGCGGACGCCCCCCGGGGCCGGCCCGGGAGCCCGCGGAGAGCAGGGGGGGCAGGTGAAGTGCTGAGGGGCTGTGTACGGGGCAGGTCCCCGGACGGGACGGCGATGGTGGCCTCCCCCGTTTCCGAGGGCACGCCGAACCGCGGCTGCGGGGAGGACGTTCGCTCAGCACTCGGTAACGCACCGACCGCCCAGCAAGGCCCGTGCACAGGCGAAGAGGAGACGGAGGTGCTGGGAGCCCCCCACAGTGGGCCCCCCGGGGAGGGAGAAACTGAGGCGGCCGGCCTCAGAGGGAGCCACACCCGGGCTAAGCCGGAGAGTGCAGGCCGCGTGCCGGGTGCGACAGCGGCCGAAAGCCCAGCTGGCCCACACCGCGCTCCGGCCCCGGACAGGGGCGGCCAGAGTGGGAGGCCCTGGGGCGGAGCCCCCGACCCTCTGCGCGCTGCGCGTGACGACGGCCATTGGGGCAGCGTGCGATGACCCCAGGGCTCAGAGGTGACCCCGGCGTGTCCTCTGGGGTCACTTCCAGCTCCGCGTCCCTGGAGCCTCGTCGTGTACTTAACCACCATTTACCAAGGCGCCCGCTGTGTGCCGGGGACAGCACCGGGCGCTGGAAACAGAACAGTGACAGGTGCACACCTTTCTCCATGGAATCCGAGCGACAGCGCAGAGCCAGCCCGGGGACACGCTGACTTATGGCGAGAGAGCAGCACCGTGGAGGCGAGAACCCCAGGCGGACACCACGTGGCTGGGGCAGGGGGGGCCGCTTACACGGGGTCCCCAAGACGGGCCCCAGGGTGACGAGGGGCCTGCCCGACGGACGTCCGGAGGCCAAGCCTCCCGGGCCGAGGGAGCGGCGAGTGCCAAGGGCCCGAGCTGGAGGGAAAATCTCCACAGGGCTGAGAACAACGGGAAAGGCGGGTGCGGGTGGGGGGCCGTGGCCAAGACGTGAGCGGGGCTCGCCCCACGAGAGGGGTGCGGAGCTGGCAGGGGTCTGGCTGTGTCCCCACGGGGCCTTGCCTGTGGCTGACGGCTGGGAGCGGCGATCGGGGGGAGGGCAGTGAAAACAAGAGTCTCACTCACACTGCACTTCGCTCTGGGGGCCCGTGACACACCCCGCCAGCGGCCGGGGGCCCGTGACGCACCCCGCCAGCGGCCGGGGACCCGTGACGCACCCCGCCAATGGCCGGGGGGGCCCGTGACGCACCCCGCGAGCGGCTGGGGGCCCGTGACGCACCCCGCCAGCGGTCGGGGGGGCCGTCCGTCCACCCCATCAGCCAGCAGCTCGATGCCACAGAGCGTCAGTTATTTCAGGAGGTGAGGGGGAGACGGGGGAGGATGGGGGTGCCAGGGAGAAGGGAGTGGAGGAAGTCAGTATCGCAAATACAGCGTTGCCTCCATCTGCCACGGGGAGAGCCAGCCAGACCGAGAGACTATGTCAATGGCGGCTGACAAAAGCTTGGACTTGATTCAGAGTCTTCCTCATGCAGCATAAAGACCATTCCTCTCCCTTCCCCTCCAACAGCCTCCCCGCCCCCCTGCACCCCCAAAAAACACAACACGAGGAAAATGCGAAGCATAAAACCCAACCCCATCTCCCCAGGCTGCGTAACGGAGCCGGGAAGAGGCTGGAGGGTGGGGGCTGGGCAGACGGCGGGGAGGGGACCCCGTGTCTGTGGAGGGAGCACCGGCGAGCAGCGAGGCGGCCGGCCCTTCGGGACGCCGTGAGGACACCGCAGGGCACGGCGCTGCCCCACCTGGAGCAGGGACAAGGGGCCGAGGGCAGCCGTGAGGGCCAGGAGTGACAGGCCACACTCCGTCCACCGCAGGGAGACGCACCGCGGCTGCCCGAGGACGAGGACTCAGGACGAGCGACCGAGGAGCCGAGGGGATGAGGGGAAGCGGGGTCACTCCCGACCCCGGGGGAGCGGCACGGTGAGAGCCGTACGGTACGTCTTCAGCTCGACGGTGAGAGACACTGACTCAGGCGTCTAAGACCGAAAGTGACTTCAGCCAAAATAATAAAACCGACTCCAAGGGGAGGAGACACGGGAAAGCACCAGAAAGCTGGGCGCACCTTAGCTCAGGGAATCAAGGGGTGGACTAAAAACAGATCACTCTGCAGACCCCGAGGGACACCCCACTGGAGACGCGGTGGTGGGCGCCGGGAGAGACGTTACGATGCTGTACCCGCCGCCGCCGGGAGGCAGGACCTCACGAGGTACCAGACGGGATGGGCGTCTTCATCCCGCATCATGTCGACAGCTGACCTTTCTGGTTCGGGGGAGACTCGCGTGACAGTCATCCGTTTTGAAGTGGACAGCTCGGTGGCATGTAGTACAGTCGCAATGTTGTACGACCCCAACCCCCCGTATCTCCAAAACGTCTCCATCACCCCCCGAAAGGAAGCTCTGTAACTAGGAAGCCGTCCCCACATCTCAGAGAAAATGTTAACTTATATAAAGAAACTTTTGTACTCGATCACTGGTCAGTTTTTACCGACCTGCCACTTCACAACCACAGAGTGACGAAGGTGACAAATTGGTTCATGCCGTGAACCGGGCGGGTAAGGGACAGAAAGCCACCTGTGCTGGTGAGGGCAGGGACAGGGGCAGCCACCTGGACAGCGCCCTGGCATGAGTCACGTTAAGTAAACACACAGAACCCATGACGTACGTATAATCCAGCCGTTCTGCTCCTGGGCAAACGCCTCCGCGGGCAGGAGGCCGTGCTGGGGACCAGGGCCGTGGGGAGTCACACCCGGCCCGAACGGCACAGGCCGGAAGCCACACACGACTTGCAGGTCATCGGTGACGGCCAATCACACGTGACAGCCCCGCCACGAGGCAGAGGAGCTAAGCGAGGTGGCCCAGAGCGAGAGATGAGTTTGCCGCGTACCCAGCCTCCGTCTGCGGCAGTGTGCGTCCTTGTCACTCTCTCTCACCCCCACCCACTCACTGGCTGGAGCTGGAGCTGTCACCTAGACACGCACAGTCCCACACAGCTGGACCAAGCCCAGTGACCAAAAGGGAAGACAATCAACGGGCTATCATTTTTCTGAAAATTCTTCATTCGGTCACTATATGTAAATACAGTTTTAAACAGGGAGAACTCAAAGGGAGCTATACTCATGAAAGTGTAAGTGTTAATTGTTTGTATGTCGCTTTCTTTCAAAGAGGATAAGAGGCAACAGAAAATAAATTTCAAAAGAAAGGGACAATAAATTTCACAAAGGAAAGAGGACTATTAATCCTTCCCACCATCACCACGGGAGTTAAGATTTAAAAGAAGTAAGACAGGAGAATACAGAACAATTTGCATCTCAAAGACCCCCAGCTCCAATCTGCCAGGCTAAGAGTGCCACCAGCCCTGGCCTTATCCACCCCATTCACACCACTCTGTCCCCGAGGCCTCCAGCAAGAACGGGGCCACTGGATAACTGAGCGGTCACTGCAGGAGGACGGCCACGCTGGATGGCCGCGCAGAGCAGGAAATCAGACTCCTGCTCCCGGCGACAGCCCCTGCGAGCCGGTAACGCCCTCCCGTTCCCTAAAGAGGGAACCAGCGCCGCCCGATCTCGTGTCTGTGGCTCGCATTTCCCCGGGCCTGGCGGGGGCCTCTTTAAAGTGAAGCGACATTTTGCAATTGGGACAGCAAATAAACCTTCCATTACCTGTGTGCACCAAAGCACAGACACTGTTGATAAGAGACGAAAGACCAGGTCATTGTTTCCTACTCAGGTGACCAGACGCGTTTTCTGAGTGGAAAACTCAGGACAGGTGTTGTTTAAGGGTCAAATTTACAACGTCTGGTAAATAAACCCTAGAGAGCTAACACACCGCACCGAAATGAGACTTGCTGAGACCAGAAATTACCCCAGCGGTTAAAAAAAAAGGATAATTATGTAAAGGGACACAGGTGTTAACGGATCGCTACAATGGCAATCGTGTTATAAGATACAAATGTATCGAGTTAACCATGTTGCGCACCTTAAATCGATACAATGTTACGTGTCGAATGCATTTCAATTTAAAGCAACAAGTATCTAAAAAAAGAATAAGCAAACTGCAGGCTGACAGCACGCGAGGCTGCTCTGCCTGTCCCGGCTGCGAGACCTCCATCGTGCAAATACAGGTCAACGCTTCCTTTGCGACCGACGTTAGCTCGGCCCGTTAAATTTTATCTACTGGTTCGCACGGAGCGCTGACTGTGGCTCGGCTTCCCCCTGGAGACAGGCCGTGAAACGTGAGCTGGGAACGGGAGGCGTCTCTCCCCGCGCCGGGGGAGATGGGGGAGACAGAGGGGCCGGGAACGTCACTGGGACGGGCTGAGCAGGGAAGGATAGGGACACTCGGGGACAAGGACGCTCCGCCCAGCCTCTGCCCTGCATGGACGGCCTCGCACTGGCTCAAGGTGACATGTGGCACCAGGGGCCACGGGAACACTGTGTCGACGAGGGCCACAACCACTGGGAGGTGGCGCCCCTCCAGGGGTTCTGGGCAAGAGCCTGGCCCGGCTCTGTGAGCCCCCCGACACCCAGCCCGCGGTTCCCCGATGGCTCGCGTCCGGCAGCTTCTGTCATCTGCAACCAGGCGTCCCAGCCGGCGTGCGGGGCGACAGACACCGCACCCTGCTGCCAACGGAGGCGGACGAAGGCGCTCGTCACCGCCACCGAGAATGACAAGAACGCGGGAGACAAGGCAGGGCTCGGGGCCCCGGGCTCCGGGCCGGTCCCGCCACGGGCCTGGGGCTCTGTGTCCGTGTGTCTCCCTCCAGGAAACGGGTCCTTCCCAAGGGACCGCGGGGCCGGAGACCGGGGGGAGCTCGTGGAAGCGTCTGCTCCCCGTCAGGTGACCCACAGGAGGCCAGCTGCGGCTGCGCTGGCCCGTGACCCGGCGGGCTGCGGGACGAGGTTCAACCCTCGGCTCCACCCCGTTGGGGACACGACCTCGGGGGAAATCGTCGCCTCTGCAGGTTTTCGTCCCTTGCCTACGAAAGGACAATCACCACCAACTCGCAGGCCACTCGACGTAGAGCCCCCAGCGCAGATGGCGGCACGGGGCACACACGGGCCGCCCGCGAGTGTCGGCGCCTCCTGCGACGCCCGACGGCTCTGCCAGGATCCAACGCCAGCCCCCTCCACACGGGCGCACGCGGGCGGGCCTCACGGGTGTCGTTACGAGGGAAAGAAGCCAAGGCAACAGAAAGGGAGTCCCCCCCACTCTGAACGAACCCGGTCACACGACGCCCGAGCACACGTAAACTAACCCGGGGCGAGGGACTCGGTGCCGCCTTTGTGGGGGGCGCTCCCGGGGGAGGGGGGCTCCCTGGGGTGCTGGTGACGTTCGCAGCCTGGGAGGGGGGCGTCCGGGGTCTGTGCATGAAAGCACCTCGAGCACGGACGGTGTGGGCGGGAGAGAAGCCGCCGCGAACGAACGGTGGACGTGACACAGTAGCGGTTCTCGCCAGGAGGATGCAACAAAGTTTCGCTGTGTGGAGGGAGGTTAGACACAGTGTCTGATGCCCAGGCCGGGGAAGCAGGCTCTGCCGTATCCCAAACACTCCTGCATCTGTGATGCAAATTGGCCCGTTCACGCCGCACTGCGTGGTCAGATCAGACGGCCCGTCCCTCCGCGAGCAGAGGCCGCACGTGCCCGGCTCACCAATGGCCCAGCTGTGGCGTGTCCTGTGGACGCCTCTGAGATGCTCCCCCTCGGCGTCCCGATGGCTCGGCAGACGTGTGGCTCCCGTCCTACCTACCGCACCCTCCCCCATCCCCACCGGGGGCCTCCACGACTCCGCCCGGCGGCGGCCACAGCCCAGGTCCCGGTTCCGGTCAACACCGCGTCCATCCGTCCGGAGGCCTTCGGCCCCCTCGCCCGATGTCGCCGTGCCTCCACCCGAAAGCACCCTCAGCTCAGACGCGTTCGGAAACCATCATCCGATGTGGCAGTCCCGTGTCCCTCCCTCCTGCTTCCTTCTCCCCTTGTGTTCCCGTCAAAACACTGGCACTGCCACGTCTGTCTCGGTCTCACGCTTTGTACCCAGGAGCGGGGACAGTTTCAGAGGCAGCCGCTCGTGTAACTGAGATGCACTCGCGTCCGGCGTCATTCGCACCTTCAAAGTCCACGACTCCACGCGGGCTCTTATAAGAAAGCTCAGAGCTGGTGGCACGATCACGGCGGATGCCACCGGAGTGTCTGCGTCCCCCCACCCTCGAAGGAAGCCCGACGCCCGTCAGCATCGCTCCCCCGCCTCGTCCCCTCCCCTCGGCACCTGCCAACTGCTCCTCTACCTTCTGTGTCTGGATCCTGGGCCCTTCACGTGAACGGAACACACGTCTGGCTTCTCCCCGTGAGCACCGTGCTTCCGAGGTCCAGCTGTGTCGTGTGGGACCCCGTGTCGCTGCTCCCTCTCTCCGACAGCGGAGGCCGGATGCCCCCTTGTCTGCGCGTCACGTTCAGACGACGAACGTCTGAGCTGCCCCCACCGTTTCTCCGCTGTGGATGGTGCTGCCGTGAACACCTGTGCACAGGCGCGTGCTCAGTTCCCCCGGGGAGGGAGGGGCCCCGGAGCGCAGCTGCTGGTCACGGGGACACTGCGCTCGGTTGTCGAGCAGCGGCCCAATGGTTTCAGCAAGCGGCCGCGTAACTGGACGGCCCGGCGACGGGAGGGCGGGCCCTGACACCGGCCGCCCTCGCCCACGCTCGCGAGCGTCCGTCAGGTCACCTCGACCCGTCCTCGCCGGGGGGTTCCTCGTGGTTCCCTTCCGCCCGCCCCCGAGGACGGGTGATGACGCTGATCACCCGTGTGTGAGCGTTCTGGCCGTTCATAGTTTTCTTCGGAGAAATCTCTGTCTAAATCCTTCGCCCGCCTTTAATTTTTTTTCATTATTGTGGCGTGGGGAGAGTTCTTTACATGCCCTAGATACTGGTCTCTATTTCCTTCTAGGACCTGTCTCTTCCCTGTCTTGACACTGTCCTTTGATGCACACCCGTCTTTAAGTCTGATGAAGCCTTATTTATCTTTCTTTTGTCACTTAAGTGTTTGGTGGCACATCAAGAAACTGTGGTTTATGAAGATTTGCACCCGTCTTCTTCTGGCTGGCTTACCATTCCAGACCTCACGCTCAGAGCTTTGATTTATTTTGCATTTACTTTTCTCTCCCGTGCAAGGCAGGGAGCCAACGTCGTTCTCCTGCGTGTGGAAATCCAACTGTCCCAGCGCCACTCGTTAAAAAGATGAGTTTCTCTCGTTAACTTGGAGCCCATGTCGAAAATCAATCGACTATGAATTACGGGTTTTAGTCTCCTCCTGCAGGCAACTCATGTCCACCGACCGTCCCCATCCACAAGAGGGAAAAAAAAAAAGAGAACTTCTCCATTATTTATTTTAAAAAAATTATTCTAGAAACTCACCCAGGAAGACAACAAATACAATGAGGAACACTGGAACATGTAAAATTACCATAACTTCCCCAAACGATGAATACACATGGCACACGAGACCGAAAACCACCATCTGTAACGTCAGAGCCACCAGGCGGTGTGTGAGCACGTGACGTGGCATGCTCGGGGCCGAACCCCGCCTTCCAGACCCGGGGAGAGACAGGAGGGTCTGACTCGGCTTCTCTGAAGACTGCGGAATCGGGGTGTGGCTTCGTGAGCCCCACGGTTTTTCTCTCTCTGTCCAGTCCTGAGTGTGACGCCCAGTCCTGAGTGTGATGGCCAGTCCTGAGTGTGACCACCTAGTCCTGAGTGTGACCGGCCAGTCCTGAGTGTGACGGCCAGTCCTGAGTGTTACCACCTAGTCCTGAGTGTGACGGCCAGTCCTGAGTGTGACAACCAGTCCTGAGTGTGACGGCCCAGTCCTGAGTGTGACAACCAGTCCTGAGTGTGACGGCCCAGTCCTGAGTGTGACCGGCTGGTCCTGAGGGTGACCGCCAGTCCTGAGTGTGACGGCCAGTCCTGAGTGTTACCGCCTACCCCTGAGTGTGATGGCCAGTCCTGAGTGTGACGGCCCAGTCCTGAGTGTGACCGGCCGGTCCTGAGTGTGACGGCCAGTCCTGAGTGTGACGGCCAGTCCTGAGTGTTACCGCCTACCCCTGAGTGTGACTGCCCAGTCCTGAGTGTGACGGCCAGTCCTGAGTGTTACCGCCTAGTCCTGAGTGTGACCGGCCAGTCCTGAGTGTTACCGCCTACTCCTGAGTATGACAGCCAGCACTGTCTCATGGAACCCCTCCTTCGGGGGACAAATCCGTCTCGGAGGGACGGCCACAGGAACTGGCTCGTGTGCCATGACACTGACCCTCTCCCGAGGGGCTTTAGACGCCCAGAATGCCACCCCTCCCACCGTCACCGCCACACTGCCACTCCCACACCGCCCACAGACGACCGTTTCACGCAGAAGACACGTGAGCGTTCGCATGGATGTGACAGGTGCCAGGGAAGTCTTCTCGATTTAGAAGCTAAAAACGAAAGCTATTTAAACTCCTCCAAGGACACAGAGCGGGAAGGTCTGGGGACACGGCGTTTGTTCTGGGACCCGGGCTGCGGCCCTGTGGAGGGCCCGCCTGCCCGTCCCCCCAACGAGACTTGGGGGGGGTCACGTCTCCTTAGAACCCAGACGTGCTCACGACCCCAGAGATCCCGGACGCCCGCTCTCACCCACGGGGGAGCCGGAGGGCATGAGACGAAGGGCCAGAAACCGGGGTGCTGATACCCCAAACTCGGCCTCGTGTGGATAAGCAAACGGGGGGTTCAGCAGAACGGGCCCGGCCGCGGGAAGGCCAGACTGGTGACAGCACCGGTGACAGCACGGTGACAGGGCCCAGCAGAAGGGCACACGCAGCCTGATTCCGCGCAGCGTAAAGCTCGCTCGCAGTGAGGCGGCAGCTCGGGGGCTCCTGGGGGGGG
>PVKZ01009587.1:0-10581 GCA_004027375.1 Macroglossus sobrinus
ATATATATATATATATATATATATATATATATATATATATATATATATATATATTTACTGTCACCTGCTTTAAGGAGCCAAGTGCCTCCGCCTAGTCTCCTCTCAGGTGTTTCACATTCCCCCTGCACGGGGACCCATGGGGCACCCGGCAGCTTGTCCAGGATGGCTGTCATCCCATGAAAGACACCGCTTGTGGGCTGAGCCCTTTTGTCCTCCCAGTGTGCTGACAGCCCCCCTGTCAGGCTTGGAATCCCTGCTCACAGCCAAGCTCTGCATCTTAACAGCTGTGAGAGCTTGGGGACCGGATGTGCACAAACCCCAAAGTCCCGGGGGGATGTTTTATCAGAGGGTCCAGATGGTCGATCCCTAGGCCCTCTTACAGCCTGACAGAAGAGGGAGGGAAGGGTTTCTGGAATTCTTTGGGGACACTGCCTCGTCCGAAGACACAGAAGGATGGAAGAAACCGCATTCATCCCTCAAGCACCCTTCTTTCCGATTTCCAGTACCCTCCCTGGCACATGCCCCCGTCTGCAAGACAAAGCCTGATCCAGCCCAGCCCATGTGGTGAGACCTGTGTGTCTCACTCCTTGAGCCTTGTATGTATCTCCCTCCTCTGCCTGTCTGCTCCTCTGCCTGTCTGCTTCTTCCCAAGCACGCCAGTGGTGTGCTGGTGCTTGGCGACGGGCCCCTTAGCCCGCCACCCCAGCATAGAGCCAGGGGCTGGAGAAAATGGGGTCTCCTACCTATTTTTCTTCTTTATACCTAATCTTCTGCTAGGGTGGTGTAAGTTTCCAGTTGCAAAGGTGCATTCAGAGCTATCTCCTCTGACCTCCACCAAGCGCAGTGTCCCCTAGAGACCCCCATGCAGCTCCCCCGATGGACCCCCTGACCTCAGGGCTCAGGAGACCGACCCCCTTAAGTCACCCCAGGCTCGCCGAGCTGATCCCCCAGTCTCCTGAGCACCTGAACCACCACAGGAAGGCACGCATGGGTCTTCGGAGACTAGCCAAGAGGGGTGAGGAGGGTGAGGAAGGCAGGGATGGAGTTCTGAGCCGGAGGCAGGTGCTGGGAAGGGTGTTGACAGGGAGGGCAGAGCTGCTCGCCAGAACCGAGTGGACCATGCAGGGCTGGAGTTGGAATGGGAGGAAAAAAGTGGGGACGGCCAGGTAAGAAAGGGAAAGTAAAACAACAGACGCTAAAAAGGAGCGCCTTGGAGAAGGACGGGAAGAGGAGGAGGAAAGCGGAGCCTGCAGCGTAAGCGTGGAGCCCGCCGCGGGGGGCGCTCAGGACGGCGGGGAGCGCGCGCCAGGCCCAGGAGCGCCGCGCGGCTCCGACCCGGTCCGCGCCCCGACTCCGCTCCCAGGCACGGATCGTCGCGGTCAAACTCAGGACCTGCCCCCACCCCACCAAGTGAAGAGTGGGGCCCCATACCTGTCACGGTGAGCCTGGTGCCGGCCCCGAAGTTGAGGGGGGAATTATAGGAACACAGCTGCAGATGGCCGTGGCAAAACCCTCCCTCCCGGGGCCTCCCGCCAGAGCGCGGGTCTTATCCCCCTGGCAGGGGCGACGGCCGCCTCTCCCCGCCGGGATTCAGGGCTCCGGACCAAAGGGATGCCTTTTGGACGAAGCCCTGAGCGTAGACCCGTGAAAGAGAGCGAGGAGGAGGCGGCTTGGGCGGCCAGGTGCGCCCTGGAGAAGAGCGAGGAGCGGGCCCCCGACGGGACACTGAACCCCTAACCCAGCCGCGCCAAAGGGAGGCGGCGCAGGACCCTGGAAGCCCCCCAAGGACGGGAGAGTTCGCTCAGCCCCCTCCCGCCAGGGCCGGACAGAGAGACGGAGAGTCCTGGTCCGCCGGACAGTGCCTGGACCGCCCCGGCCCTCCGCCTTACCTAGGACAGAGAGCCGAGTCCCGCCTCCAAAATGCTGTGCCTGGTTGCTCCACAGTACAACAGCAGGGTGGGAAAACCCCGGAGCGGCCGGCCGGGGTGGGCCCTTCCTTGCAGAAGCTAACACCCACCCAGGACCCCTGGGGGCGACTCCGCGCGCCCCGACTCTCCGAGCCCTTCTCCCGCCTGTGTTCTCGGCCCCTGCCCTCCCTGTGCGGGTCCTCCTGGAAACCCCACCTCACACCCCGCTCTCCCCAGAGATGCTCCCGCTTACCCAGGACAGAGAGCTTGGTTCCGGCTCCGAAAAACAGCCTCTCGTTACTCGCACAACACTGAAGCCCGGTAGGAAAACCGCGCCGCTCCCTCCCACGCCTCCGCCCCAAGCCCCCCTGCCCCACCCGGCCTTCTCTCTCTTTAGCAGAATTGTAGCTCCAGGAGGTGGTGGTGGTGGTCGGGACAACTGTGCCACCTGAGATGCTGGGGTCAGAGGACCAGTTCAGCCCCGTGCGGTCCCCTCCACCCCACTCCCTCCTTTCTGTGTGATAAAAACGACAGGATGATGACAACTCTGAGGCCAGAGGCTCTTCCATCCACCTTGGCCGTGATGAGGCACCCTCTAAGGGGACGGGAGAGGGCCTAACCACCCCCCTTCCTAACGGAGGCTCCGTGTGGACCGCCAGCCTTCGTCACCCTCTCTTAGCCCTCGGGCCCTGCCTCACTTACCTACAACAGTGATCCGGCTGCCGTCCCCAAAATAGAGGGTATTTCCAAGCACAGCCTCCCAGATCCACTTCAAAACCCCCCTGTCTGCCGAGCACAGCTGGGATTCGGGGGTGGGGGCGTCGGTAATCTCTTCCCTCACAGAGCCACCAGCCCTGTTTCGGGCACCCTGCGAACCCTTCCAGAGCTTGCCCGCACCCCAGGACGGTGAGGGAGGAGGACACAGTGTGGCCTCCTAGGAAATCCAGAGCGAGGACAGCTACGAGCCTCTGCCAGCGACGGAAGATGGACCGATGTCAGAGATTATTGCTGACCCCTGGGCCGTCTCCCAGCTCGGGGAACGACCCAGCGCCACTGCCCTGCCCTGCTCTGCCCTCACCGTAGGGGCTCAGCCGTGATGAGTTCACAGAGGACCTGCGAGTGGCTGGGGGGATGAGCCCTTACAGCGACCCTCCTCTGAACTCCTTTACAGACCCAGAGATGACGTCTCTTCGACCGGGACCCAGAGCTGGGTCACCCCTTGTCTCCCACATTTCACAGGATAGAGTCCTCCCCCGCCGTGCACCCCCTGGAGAGCCCGGCCTTACCTACAACCGTCAGCCTGGTCCCTGCACCGAAGGTGTAGTCATAATTAGCACATCAGAACAGGACCACTCCAAAATGTGCACTTTGGCCCTGCTGTTCCCTCTAAGGAGCCGGGAGAGACCCAGGGCACGTCTTACCTACAACCGTGAGCCTGGTGCCGTCTCCAAAGAAGAGTTGAGTGTTCGCACAGTGACAGGGGACAGGGAGGAAAGCAAATCTGAGCCGTGGGGAGGAGGGGCTCTGCCTGGTGTCTGGAGGATGCTGGGATGAGCGATGTCCCCATGAGCTTTACAGAGAATTGCACAGAACATTTGGGACTTCGGGGCCAGAGTCCAGAGGGCCGTTTGCCCCCTTCTCGATGGTCTCCGAGGGTCCGTCGAAGGCACGTGGACCCGGAGAGGAGGCCAGGGTCCTGGTATCTCTGGCTTCTTTCTTTACGGTCACCTCTGGCGTGCCTTCCCTCTGTCCTTATCGTCTGGGGTCCTGCAGGGGCTGGATGAAGGACTCTGCCCGAGTCCCTCTCCTGTGAGGCCACCGTGGGGTCCTTACATCTGCGCTCTCTGCCTGCTAACTTCAGTTCTGATCCAGGCCTGTCCTTAGCTGCGGCCTTGACTTGATGGGTGGACAGGGATGAGGAGGGGACCCTCAGAACCAAGCCCCCCAGGCCTTGTGACCTGGGAGAAATGCAGAGGGACCGTGGAGTGGGCACAGGCAGGAAGGTTTTTGTAAAGGCTCCCTGTGGAGTTGAATCACCGTGGCCCCCTGTCCCCACAATGTTACAGCTTTGTACAAAAACGCCCCTCCCATGGGCCCGCCCCTCAGATTCTGAAAGAAACCACCAGAGCAGCTGTCCTCTGAGGGTGCCTGAGTCTGGGGGCGGTGACAACCGCCACGCCCACCCCATGGTGTGAGGTGGTGTCAGGCCCAGATCTGGGGCTCTCTCCTCATACCCTTTCTTTAGGATGTTCTTAGCTTCTTCGCTGTGTGTCTTTGTGAGGCTGCCTGCTTCGGGGGGCTGGTTTTCCCCACAGCCTGGTATCCGCCCCCCTGCAGGCTGTCGTCACAGTGGGGAGCAGCCCTACCAGGAAGCGGAAGCCTCTTTCCACCCTGGGCCTGCCCCCCGTCCCCATAGGCCATGCCACTCAGAGGTCACTGGACTCCATCTCTTTGGCTCAGCCCCTGACCTCTGGTGGAGGGGTCTGGATGGAAGCTGGCCATCAGGGAGCTGCACAGAGGCATGGCTTTCTGAGGGGTGGACCAAGTGAGAGCAAGAGCTCAGGGTGTTGCTGAATACGTGTGGGCCAGAGAAGACCACAGGTGTCCATGTGGACTTCAGGTGTCAGAGTGAGGGCCAGGAAGTTGGGGGACATGAGCGTGGAGAGCTGGGTAAATCGTCTCAGGCATGTCCAATCAATCACATGGTCCTATAATCACAGTCAATTTTCTCCTGAAGGGCAGACACATTTTAAGTGGTCATTATAGGTATTTTAATTTCCCTGCATGTGATGACCTTAAGATTTAACCTCCAGGTAAGGCCTAGATCTCATTTCACTGGATGGTGCTTCCTTTGATCACCTTTCAAACGATGACTTAAAATCTAGAAGTAAAAAAGACAAACTTGACTAGATAACGATGACAAAGTTACATGGGAAAATAGACACAGAATCAAAACCTTTTCAGTTCTCATCAAAAAGGTGAATCTTCCCAATGTATGAGGAACTCCTGGACATCAGCAAGAAAATAATCCTGCAGTCCAATAAAAACAGGCAAAGAATAGATGGTTTAGACAAAAGGTCCAAGTGATGTTTAACTGTAGGGAAAAAAAATCTTGCAACGATAAACGTGAACTAAAATTACATCGAAGTGTCGCTTTTCACCAATTTGAGAAAACTGAATTATGGGAGAACATTCTACCGGCCAAGGCGCGATGGAATTTCACTTTTATGTACAGTAGTCCACCCTTATTTGTGGTTTCATGGTCCACCGTTTCGGCCACCCACGGTCAACCTTGGTCTGAAAATATTAAGTGGAAAGTTCCAGAAATGAACAGTTCCTACGTTCCGAACCTCAAGCTGTTCTGGGTGGTGTGAGGAAGTCTGGCGCCAGCCTGAGTCATGAGTCACCTCTTTGTCCAGCGTCTCCTGTAGCTGTCCCTCGGCCACCGGTCACTGAGTAGCCATCTAGGTTATCAGATCAACTGTCTGGGTGTCTCAGGGCTAGTGTTCAATGAACCCTTATTTTACTTCCTAAGGCTACATTCACATAACTTTTATTACAGAATATCGTTATAATTTTTCTATGTTATTAGTAGTTATTGTTAATCTCTTACTGTGCCTAATAATTTATAAATTAAACTTTATCACAGTATGTAGGTATAGGAAATAACGTAGCACATGTAGGGTTCAGTGCTGTCTGCGGTTTCAGGCACCCCCTGGGGGTCCTGGCACACATCTCTCGCTGGTAAGAGGGGACTGCTGTACTGATTGCTGGTGGGAGTACAAAATGACACGATTTGGAAACACCTATGAAGATCACAAATGCATTTGCTTTTTCACCCAGAAATCTTGCCTATGGAAATTTGTCCTGTAAATATTCCTGAGTATAAATAAAAAAATGTGCATAAAATATTTGTGTTGTTTGGATAGCAAAAATATTGGGGAAAACTTAGGTGCCTATTGGTAAGGGACAGGATAAATGAACAGTGAGACATACAGAAAATGGAATGTTATTCGATGCCGGAAAAGAATGAAAAATGTTTTGTATTGTCGTGGAAAGTTCTCTAAGGTACATTTTAACTGGGAAAAAGCAAGCTGCACAATAGCGTGCCTTTTGTCTAACAAAGGGGGAAAATGAGGTTTATTTTTTTGTTTGCTTAATTCTGCCAAAGACATGCCGGAAGGATACAAAAGAAACACATAAAAATGATAATCTATTAAGAATGAGTGAAGTAGATAGAAGTACAGAGGAAGTAAAAGGCAATTTATTATATTGTTTTGATAGTTGAGCTCCATAGTTATATTAGCTATTTAAAATAAAATTTTCAAAGAAAATAAAAACCAACAAAACACCGCTTTAAGTTATATCTCAAAATCTGCTACTTCAAAAAAAAATACAAAAAAACTTTGTTTAATTTACAAGGTTTTTATCTTTTTCCCAAGAAGATCAGTTTTTTTTGGTCCTGAATTTGCTCAATGAACCTCCATTTCCTTAGGAAGCATGGAACACGTATTCAGAGGTCCCCAGGATCTTTTGAATGAAACATTCTAGGACTGGGTTTGCCCATTTGTACTTACATAAACAATCAAGCATGTAATTTCCATTTTGGTGCCAGGCTTGGGGACCCTCTCTCTGCTTGTCCCCTTACTAAGAAAAGGTCAGGTGTCAGTATGGAGAAGGTCAGAGTGCTACCTGGTGGTGCCACGAGCTGTGTGCAACGGTGTGGCTCTTAGGATGTAGGGAAAAAAGAAAACGGGAAGATGGTCTGTTCATTTAACTCAGGGATAGGAACAGATCTCAGGACACTCTGCCACAAGCCTGGATCAAAGGTCATCGATTGCTTCATGCACTGGACTGTGGCTCGGCCCCTGCTTTATTTCCTGTGCACACTGTCATCAGTGTCATGATTATTTTGATCTATTTCCATATACTGTCCTGTCTTACTCACCCCTTTCGCCTACTAATAATACTTTTCTGCTCTAAGTTTGCTTTGGATCATCTATCTAGTTGGGGACCCTCATCTCGACTGGCCTTATGAACAATACTACTATTCTGTCTTGTTAATCCTGATGGAGTTAGTCTCAGCTTTGCCACTCTGTCACGCGGTCAGTATGCCCAAATGCACCTGGAGCTGCCCGCACCCCGCTCTCCGAAGAAGCGTGGATCAGTTTGGTGGTGCAGACTGGAATCATTCCTCAGTTTGGGCAGCAGGGGGCAGGCTTTCCTTATTTTTTATTTAAAAAAAATTTTTAGATCTAAGTAACTGCAACCTCAGTGTGGCCACTGGAGGGGGTGAGAAGAACGTGCATAGTGCTCTTGGGGGACCTGGAGGGGAAAGCGGGGTTACCTGTATGCTTTTCTCAAGGCGAGTGTTGGGATGTGGGGAGGAGACACACAAACAACACCTCAAATATGCGTAATTCTTGAAATCTCTCAAGCACACGAACGCACTCATTTCCACCCCAAATGTGTCTCCCAATTTCCTCAGATGAAACTGAAACCCTAAGAGGCTAACTGCGTTGCCCAAACCATGCCCGATGAAGAGAAAGAGCTGGAACCCGCATCTCTTTAGGTCCGGGGCTCTGGTGGGGGCCGTTGCCCCTCGGGAAAGCCCACCGCCTGGGCTCTCCCACCCAGGCCCCCCAACTCGTGTCTGCGAGGCCTTGGGCAAGCTTCCAAAGCTCCCGAAGCCCTGATCTCTTTCCCTGTGAAACGGGGGTGATGATAATAACACCTGCTTTACGGAGTTCGTGGGGGAACTCATGAGATAATTCACACGAGGGTTTACCGTGGAGCCTGGAATAGGGGACGGACGCGTTAGTGGCTGTTGCTTTCACGGAGGGCGTGGCCTAGACGGGCTCTGCCCTATGGGTTCTCAGGCTTTAGGTGCGTCACAGTGGCTCGGAAGGCTCACTTGGAAGGCTCATTAGAGTGCACGCACGCGTCTGAGCCCCCAGCCCGGACGTTCTCACTCAGAAGGTCTGGGGTGAGGCCCAAGAAGTCGCACTTCTCCCAAATCCCCAGGCGATTCAGCCGCTGCTGGCCCAGGGATCCCACGAGCAGGACCATCTTCAGGAAGGCGGTTTCTTTCTTGGATGCTCCTAGGTCGTCCTTTCCTCTTTCCATCACCACCGGGGGCCCGTTACATCCGGGGCGTTGCTTGGTAACGAGATACACCAGCACGAGCAAGACCAGATTGTTGCTGCCCAAGGAGCTCACCGTGGAAGGCCAAGGTGGACGCATCCGTGTTTGCTGAGCGGCATGAGCACGGCTGTGACGGAAGCCAGCGTGGATGAGGAGGAGGGGCAAAGGGGCCAGCGCAGGGGTGAGGGGCAGAGGTTCGGGGGCGGGGAGACCCGTCTGAAGCGGGGTGGGAAGGCCGGCAGGGGAGACTGACTTGCAGTGCCCAGAGGCAGAGGTCGCGGGGCGTGGCTTGCTGGGGTGCTTCTGAGGTTCTCAGCAGGAGCAGGGAGCCGGGTGGGGAGGCGAGGCGGGGAGCTCAGGCAGGGGCAGGGCAGGGAGAAGCCTGGACTCAGGGATGAGGAAGCTCTGGAGAACGGGTGTGACCAGGAGGACCTCTTTGTACGGCGTGTTGGGAGGTGGGCAGGAGGCCACCTTGGGAGCACGGTGAGGCGGGGGCTGGGCAGGGCTGGGCTGCGGGGCAGGGCGGATGGTGGGTTTGGTTTGGGGCAGAGAGAGCACCCGCGGCTTTGTGTCCAGGCGCATAAGGAGGCCGACCCCAGATTTAGCCTTTGCTGGGTGAGTGCTATGGGTAAAACAACCCCCTCCCTTTCTTGTCGGTACCCCTGGAATAATAAGTACGCGGGAGGGAAGGGCGAACCGATCCTGAAGCTGTCCCCAAAGCACTCAGGACGGTGTGCACGTGTTGGTGTCATTAGGTGAGGTGAACAGAAGCTTGAAGGAGGGAGACCCCAGGGCCCTTCTTGTCTCCCTCGGACACGTGAACTAGGGGCCAGTGGGGCTTTCTGCTGCCAGGAGGGAGCACAAAGAGCACGTGACAAGGGGACTCAGAAGAGGCCCCTCCGTGAGGGGCAGGACCCCGTGAAACCTCAGGCGGGAGGGTGTTTCCCAGAGCCGGGGGCTGGAGGGAGCAGGCGCACACACAGGCGGTTGGGGTAGGGTCACTTTATTGGCACAGTGATGGCGGAGACACAGGGGTGGTGGGGGCTTTAGTTGCTGGCGATGGTCTTCTTTATCCAGTCCACGTATTTGCAGACCCTGGTGTAGACACCAGGCTTGTTCTTCTGGGCACAGCCATAGCCCCAGGAGACGACTCCCTGGAGCTGTTTGTTGCAGACCATGGGGCCACCAGAGTCGCCCTGGGGAGCAAGAAGTTAGGACAGGTTTGTAGCCCTTTGGCTATCACTATATATATATATGCGTAATATATACATTATATATATGAGTAATATATACATTGTATATATACGCAATATATACATTGTATATATATGCATGTATGTGTATATGTGTGTGTATATATATATATATTACACACATATAGACCATAGCAGTCTTGGGGTTCGTCTTCCACTCCCGGGGGCTCAGCGCGCCAAGGGGACGCTCACCTGGCAGGAGTCCTTGCCGCCCTCCAGGAAGCCGGCGCAGAACATGTTGCCGGTGATCTGCCCCTTGTACGAGGCTTCGCACTTGGCCTGGTTCAGCAGGGGCACGTTCAGGCACTGCAGCAGCTCGGGGTAGTTGGCTGTGAGGCGTGGGAAGAGGGGAAGGAAGAGGGAAATGGGGGGTCAGGCCAGGGTGAGGGACGGTAACCCAGGGGTGAACCCTGAGGGCGGCCAGGAGAGGAGCCCAAGCATGGGAAACCCCAGCGAGGAGCCGGGAGCCTGGGTTCCCAGCAGGATCATCAAGGACCCCTCCCTAGGGAGAAACCGGGGTGGGTGCCTCGAGGCGGTGCACCTGTCTGGCGCGGAGCACAGAGCCGGGTGCGCGGTGGGCGCTACACGCATGGTTGCGGGGGATGCTGGGAACTTGGGGGCTGCAGGGGGCGGGCAGGGCGGGGTCATCACTCACATCCAGAGCTCAGGGTGTTGCCCCAGCCGGAGACGAGGCACTGAGTGCCCACGGCCGCGCAGGAGCTGGGCAGGGAGATGGTGGCCACCCGGCTGTTCAGGGCCGCAGGCGAGGACAGCTTGATCAGCATGATGTCATTGTCCATGGTCTGGCTGTTGTAGCTGGGGTGGCGGATGACCTTGGCGGAGTTGATGAACTGCTCTTTGCCCTCTGTCACTTGGATGTTGTGCTCTCCCAGCCTCACCTGGATGCGGCTGGAGGGAGGGAAGCATGGGGAGGGCTCTTCTCAGCATCCCCACCTTCCCCAGGCTCCCCACGGCTCAGGGTGGGGGTGTGGCCACAGCCCAGGGCAGGAGAGTAGAGGGGTGGGGGGCAGTGCGCGGGTGACGCTGAGAACCTGTCTGCTTCACAGCTTGGTGGTGGTGGAGCTGGACATGGCTCCCCCATCTGCTTTTTTTTTTTTTAAGCCACCTTGCCCATCCCCCCAAACCCCCCCCCCCATGCCTCCTTGATGCCCGCAGGCATTCCTCGTCCCCTGCGACTTTGCTAGGCCAGCGATGACTTTTACTTCCTCCCTTCCCCGTCTGACAAGCAGGGTCATTCATTCTGTGCGACCTGATCT
>PVKZ01009588.1:0-10544 GCA_004027375.1 Macroglossus sobrinus
ATTTCTGGAAAGAGGAAGCTCCAGGCCCTCAGAGGTACCCCTTTCCCCAAACCCTCTCCACCTACTCTGGGAGCACAATGCTTGCTGGGTGGGTCATGAGTGCCCCCTGTAGCCCAGCCCCTATGCTGCAGGGGGAGCGTCCTGTCTGGGCTCAGAGGTCACGACCTCACAGTGTTGCTAGGATGGTATTAAAGTCTGTGCCCTAATCAGGATTCTCCCTCAGGGACATAATACGCTTGGCATCACCTCCTGATATAGTGAATTGGCCTCACTCACCCATAACCACTCTGCAGGGAGATCCTAAGCAAGGGCTTTGTGACCACAGGGAGCCCCTTCCCTGAGGCTGACGGATGCTGTGACACAGGCAGCTCTTCCCTGAGTCCAGATCTTTTGGAGACTTGCTGGACCATTTATGTTCTTTAGGTTTCTCTAATGAAGGACACTTCTGAGAAACCCTGAAGATACTGGCCATGTGGTCAGTGCACACTCTACATCCACTATTCAGTGATTTAGATGCACACACCAGATGTGTGCTCAGAGGTCACCTTTGACCTGTACTAGATGTAGGGATCTAATCTCACTATGTGTAAGTGACACCTGCACAGACATCGCTAAACATGAAATCCCTGAACAATGTCACGTCTCTCCAGGAAGCTGGAATCTAGAGAGCACAACAGACAACGATGCATTAAACGTCAGGTGAAGTCACATTGTAAAGAGCATCGATCTCCCTGGCTGGACTCAAAAGATGCCTGTGTCACCTCACTTCAGAACTAGAAAGTTTTACTTCTGAAATAGGAGCCAACCCATGAGAGTGCTGTGTCCCAGCTGGAGCTGAGAGCAGGTGGGAGGAGACAAAGGAGTCCTGGCTTCCAGGGTGCGATGGGACACGAGGTCCACGATCACGTGTGGGAGGCACTGGTCTCTGCGTGAGGATGTCTCATAAGCACTGCTGTCAGGAACCTGTGCCTGTGCTGACATGACCAGGAGGGTGATGAGCATCCTTCTAGTCAGTGATCCTGTTCACCGTTAACCCTGGGATCTCACTATGTGTGAACTGTACATGCACCATTCTTGTGGTGACCCTAACACACCATGGACTGTCCTGGAGAAGGACTTCATCCAACAGCATTGGTTCCATAGAAGACAATGAATAGAAAGAGTGATTTTGTTCATTTTCTCCAGCATAAGACTGCAGTGAGGAGTCGGTTGTTGCCCCACAGGGAGGGGTACTCACTGGGAATTGAGGTGTCTGCACAGTGACCTTGGACTTCTTGATCCCATCATGTGAGACAATAAAGCTCTGTCATTTAAGCCTGATGTTGCAGGTCATTGTGATGACATGACACAGACTGTGCTTCTGAGAAGTGGGTGCTGCTGGAAAAAGCACTGAAGAAGGTGGACGTGGATTTGGAAGCCGGTGATGATTAGGAGGTGGGAGACTATTAAGTGTCTGCTAGAAAATTCCAAGCTTGCTGAGAGGGATGCTACAGGTGATTGTGTGGAGACCTCAGAGAGCGGTCGGGAGAGCCATGGAGGAAACCCCCACATTCTCAGAGAACGCACACACAGTTACGAGGACAGCTGTGGTTGGAGTGTGGGCAGTGGGAGCTGTTGAGATGTGGTGTCCATGGAAACCAGAATAGGTCACAGGTTCTGGAGGAAAGGTGACCTTGTCACAAAGTGTCAAAGAGATTGGCGGTTGGGTTCGGGTTTGGGGAAAGGTGTAGCTGTGAGCAGTGAATGTGCATATTAAACTGCGGGGATTTCTAAGCAAAGGGCAGAGTAGTTGGTTCTTTCTGGTGCTTCTGGTAAAATATATGTGAAGATTGATGGACCGGAGATGGAAGTAGACATCTAGTGTTAATCAGAACTCGGCGACTAGAAAGCTGACAGCCCATCCTGCAGGCAGAGGTGTGGAGTGTCTTATGAAGCAGGCAGGAATGTAGTTGCTGAAAAACTATTTGATAGAAAATATCATGAACATGAGCCACAGCTCTCATCAGCCATCTCTGCACCAGCCAAGATTAGAACCGTGATTATTCCAGTAGATTCAGTGTCATTTTGAAATAAATGGGACAAACTCGTCGGATAGAATGAAGGAAGGCAATCTGGCCTCTTGCATTCTACAGAGGAGGATCATAAGCCAATTTGGCTGTGAGGACACAGTCTGTTTAAGAAAAGGGAAGAACGGCCTTGGAGGAGACTGAGGAACATCAGGGAGGATCCTTGCTTTCAGAATCTTGAGCCACCTCCTTAATTTGACGTGTGACACGACCTCCAAGTCAAGTTCATGTGTGACCACCACCTAACGGAGCCAGTGGTGTGATCACCACGCAACAGAGCTGCAGTGAGGCTTCCCTCTGGGGCCCAGAGGGTGAGACAGCCCCTCAGTGGGTCTACGAGGTGGGACCGTGATGGTACAGAGCGGGGGCATCCAGCCAGAGAGGACCATCTGCAAACTTAATGCCTGGTGCGATCGCCTTGCTGGCTTGTGGACCAGCGTTGGCCCAACAATTTCTCCTTCTTTCCTATTCATCCCTTTCAGGATGAGAGTGTCTACCCTGTGACTGCCCCATCGTCACATGGTGGAGGCACATAATGTGTCTGTTTTCGTAGGTTCATACCATGAGAGGACGTCCGCTATGATGAATCACATGTCAAGATCCACCAATATCTAATGAGATGACGTTTACATGAGACTTTGCACGTTAGACTCTAAGCTGGTGCTGTAACGAGTAAGACATTTGGGGACCTTGGATTGGGGTCTATTTGACATAAGGGATTTTAGAGTCCACAGGTGTAACTTTATGGACTGAACCGTGACATTCAAACTTCGAATGTTGGAGTTTGAATTCTCAATGATAGTGTTTAAAACCTGGCTTTTAGGAGGCAAGGACGGCTAAGCGAGGGCATGGTGTTGTGGTCCCTCCCCACTAGGACAGGAGCGTTGGGGAGAGAAGACACATGAGAAGTGACCAGCATATCCAACCTGTTCGCTGTCCCTGTCTCACCACAGACACTGATGAGGTGTCCAACGCTGTGCTCTGCACAGGTGCGTACATCACGATGTCCTCTGTCATAGGTTTCTGAGTTCTTAGTGGTGCCCAATGGTCAGCAGCCAGCTGTGCCCCCACCTGACACAGACATGTCCTTCAATAGTTCCCATGTGACCTTAAATCATAAATGTGCATGACATGTAGGGCAAGCAAGTCACCCTAAGACCCCCTGAGTGTCACCTGCCTGGGGTGTCCACAAATAGACAGACATTAGATTAACGATAGCAGATGACTAGGGACAGATGAATCCCACATATGCACATAATCCCTCTTCTGTGACAGGACTAAGTGGAACCAGGGACATGGATCTGGGCTCCAGCACCACAGAGTTCAAGGTGTAGGACAGACTCAGTGAAGTTAGGACAGTAGATGACACCTGGTTGTGTTGGAAGGGTAAGTGAAGAACTGGAGGGTCCTGTGTAGTAGGTAGAATAGAAATGGCTTTGGGTAGAGTTTGGGGAAAGGTCCTCCATGTGGGCCATGTGTCCTTTCTGAAGGGAGGCACACGAGGGACAGCATGTGTCTGTGGGGGGCAGAGCCTGAGCTCAGCACACAGGTCCCTGCACTGTGCTGTGTGTCTCTGTGTGGAGACAGTTTCCAGCCTCAGGGACACAAAGCCCTCAGGTGATCTCTCTTCCAAGAACTCAGAAAGGACACGTGGAAAGCTGCTGCAGAAAAGGTCCCCAGGCACTGCTGATATGTCATCTACAGACAGGTCACTTCTTCATTTCTCATCTGCGTGAGAATGTGGAAAATTAAAGCCACAAAGAAAACGCAGTAATTCTTCTGGGAAGCAGCTGAGAGATTTGAGAGGAAATGGCTGCTCCCAACAGGAAACCCCTTCCCCAGCTCTCTCTGCAGCTGCTGCTGGGCTGGTCTGTGTGCGCTGTGCTGTGTGTACCCTGAGCACCCCCTGGTGACCTGAGCTTCCCCTCACATCTCCCTCAGGGAGGTTTGTGTCTGGGCTCACACTGAGGTCCTCTCACTGTGTCTCTTACACAGTAATACAGGGCTGTATCCTCAGCCTTCAGGCTGCTCATTTGCAGATACAGCGTGTTCTTGCCGTTGTCTCTGGAGATGGTAAATCGGCCCTTCACAACGTTGACGTAGCCTGTGCTACTGCCATCAGTAGTAATGTATGAGAGCCACTCCAGCCCCTTCCCCGGAGCCTGGCGGGCCCAGCTCATGTAGTGGCTGCTGAAGGAGAATCCAGAGGCTGCACAGGAGAGTCGCAGAGACCCCCCGGGACGCACCACGCCTCCCCCGGACTCCACCAGCTGCACCTCACACTGGACACCTGTGAACACAGACACACCAGGGTCAGGAAACTTTCACACGTCCCTGTCCTTCACTCATACCCACTCACGACTCAGTGTCCCTTGTTCCCCATCAGTCACCTCGTAAAATGGCAATGAGGAAAACCCAGCTGAGACCAAATGCCATGGTGCGACGTGCGTGTTCACACCTGATCCCGGAATGGGGACACCTGGGAATTGCTGAGATGGGCTCCAGTTCCAGCGCTGCAGGCTCGGGGCTGGGCTGCCTTTTATCAGCAGAGGAGCCCTATTTGCATGTGCTCTGACTGTATAAGGAGCTCTGGAGTTGGGACCCACAGAGAGGACAGACACCCACAGCAGTTGTGGCTGTGTTTGGGCACTTGGCGGCAATGAGACCATTTGGTAAAATATGTGTTTTGTTGTGAAGTGTGTTACTTAAACAGTTATCGCCATCATCTTATTTCATTTTACTCATGCACGTAAGTCATGTGATGTGATCTAATTACCTGCATCACAGGTGAACGAGGCCAAACAGGACCACAGAGAGCTTGGTGGTGTCAAGAGTGCACAGGCAGGTAAGCGTGAACTCTTGTGTTTGGCCCTGCACACTCCCCACTGCACCGTACTGCTCACCAGGCCCACCTTCAGGACAGAGGGGACATGCCCAGTGGGGTGCAGGTGTCCATCCTGTATGAGCACGTTTGGCATTTGCTGCCTTCTAGTACTAATGGAGAGCATGTGCGAGAACCAGGGTCACAGGGGTATTGCAGGCATCAGTCCCATCTCAGTGTCACTCTCTGTGCCTCTAACTTTCCTTGCCCACTGAGAAATGCACTTCTACGGTAGTCATCTTCCTGTGTCAGAGCTCTGTCTGCCACAGCCACGCCAGGGTGACGTGTCCAGTTGGAATCGCACGCACACACATGATGTCCATGCTACATCCTCAGCATCATAATGGGAAATGCAGTGTGTGGTGTGACCCGGACTGGCACTGGTCAGTGCTGAGATTTTTTCCCTGGTCACCTGAGCCAAGTGCTCAAAGTGTGTTCCTTGTGTGTGTTGTGTGCACCCTCCTATCGTAGCTGAGACTTGGTAGCTGTTTGCCCATCAGTGGAAGGTTTTCAGCTTCAGTCTTATTGGTTGTGAGGACTGGCTGGTGAAGGGCTGAGCCTACAGAGCAGGATTCTCAATAGCTGGGCTCGGGGCCTGCCCAGTCTGCCTCTCTGGTGTGTCCTCTCAGACTCATCCCCGAGTGGTGCTCTGTCTCTGTCACTGGTTAGAGCAGGCTACTGTGTGTGCTGGCCAGAAGGCCTCCTGGGAGGGGCCCAGCTGCAGGCTGAGAGCCGCCCCAGCCTGTGCAGTTCCAAGGCCATCCGGTCAGAGCCACCTAGCAATCTGTAGATGGTTGCCACCCATGCGGGGCTTATAGGTGCTCCAAAAAGGCAAAGCCAAGAGCTGAGCCTGGCTGACACTAGTGCTGGGTTGGGGTCTTCTCAGGAACAAGTAGCAGGCACACTGATGTCAGGTGCTGGTTTCTTGAGCTTTGTGAGCCTTTGAGAGATTTTAGCAAAGTCCACAGCATGAACCAGACAGGCTATTTGTATGGAAAAGCCACTAAAAGTGGCTTGGGTGGCCCCAAAATTGATAGAGGTGGGGTCTCAGGGAGTCACCTGGGCAAAGTGATTTGTTTTAATCAGGTCGATGGAGACTGTGTCTGCATGCTCGGGTGAAGAGGGCTTGACAAAGGAACATAGGGTACTGCCAACAGTTCTGCCTGGGAGAGAGCCACTCTTCCCGCCCTTGGCCTGAAGACAGATAACTTATTTCCTTTCAAGTGTCCCTGGCCCTCCTCAAACAGCTACCCAAGTGCTGGAGCTCAGAGCGAGTAAGTCAGTCACGAAGTAAGTTTGTGCCTGGACCTTTAAGAACAATGTCCTTGACTCTCACCACTGCTCTCACTCAGCCACCATCCCCCAGACAGTTCTGACAGTCAGAGGTCGTGGCAACTTCTCTTCCCAGTACAGGAACCCTGGTCTGGAGAGCCCAATGTGGGGCCCTGACCTCTCGCTCCTATCGGGGTGGGAGCACCTCTGCAGACAGCGTGACTCTTCTGATTCTCAACCGCCAGTCTCAGGTGTGGGAACAGCCTCGTCACGTCTCTGCACCAACTACCAGTCTCGAGGTGACCGCTTTTGTGTGTTCCTAGTCGTAGGACCTGTGTTCAGCCAGACCTTGCAAGAATTTCAGTGATGGCTGTTCTGCAGTTTCATTGTGGTTTGATGTGGCTGTGAGAGGGGATGAGCACAGTGTCTACTTTCTATGGCATCTGGACCAGCTCTCGGATCCCAATTCTTAATATTGGTTGATTTTAAAATGTGTGCTATAGTCTCTATTTCATTCATTTCTGCTCTGGTCTTTGCCATCTTTTTTGTTGTGTTAACGGTGTCAGTAACAATATCTATTACTTTTTTTCCAGAAAAAAATAATTCTAAAATCAATATGAAACCATAAATCACATTGAAGAAACGAAACAATGTAAAGTGAGATTCACAAAGCTGGAGGCATTACACTTTCTTATGTGAAAATCTATTGCAAAGCTGCAGTAACCACAACAGGATGCTACTGGCAGAAAACCAGACACGTAGCTCAATGGAACAGAATGTAGATCACAAAAATATACCAGTCAGATGCAGTCAACATCTACTTAACTAGAGTGCCAATAGCACACACTGGGAAAGGGTGGTATCTAATAAATGATGCTGGGAAACCAGTATATTCACATGCAGTGAATGACTGTGGGACCTTGTCATATTACCCCCTTACACACACCACACACTCACACTCACACACCTAAATATGGATTAAGACTTAGTCAAAGACCTGAACCTAAAACTCCTAGGAGAAAACAGAGAAAACTCTTCATAAAATTGTTTTTTGGCAATAATGTCTTCAAAACAACATCAAAATCACAGTTAACAAAAGCAAACATTGACAAGTGGAGGTTGTGGAGAGAGGCAACTGCAGGATACAATGGACTGGGTGGAGGTGATGGCTGCACTGGGTCCTTACTCACTGACAGGAGAGAACCTAGGACAGAGAAAGCAGCTGTGAGAACAAACATCAGACCCTGACCATGGAGACTGTGTGTTCACAGGAGCCTGGCTGGTCTGCTCCTCTGTGGAGCAGTCCACATCTCAGTGCTTCACTGAAAACGAGAGAACATTCCACTTGCAAGGGGTGCAGCTTTAACCTGGGAATGGGCCAGAAAGAGAAAGCAAGCCCAGCAAGGAATGGTGTTGTCAGGACTTCTCTTATACCTGCGCCACAGTGGTGAGGGTTCGGGCTCTCCCGTGGTCCCGTCCTGAATGCCCAAAAGGCCAGTGACGTTGAGTGTCTTCTCTAGCTCATGTCCCATCTCTGCGTCCTAGATGAGGAGTCCACACAAGTCTCTGCTTGTTGCATACACAAGTTGTTTCCTTTCCTTCTGCTGTGTTTTGAGGGCTCTTATTATATTTAGGGTACAGTAATTGGGTGGTTATGGCATTTGCGAATACTTTGTCCTTACGTGTGGCTTGTCTTTCATTCTCTTGAGAGTTATGTAGGCAAAAATGTTTTAAATTCGATCAGGTCAAATTCATAGTTTAAGATTGTTATAGATCCTGCTTTTCAAACATAACTATTCTCATGATTATTGGTTGCCTGTGAATAATTTCAGGCTTTGCAATTGATCTGAAAATCTGGTTTTCTTTGGGGTTCACAAAATCCTGACATAGTCACTCATAGATATCTGTTAACTCTCTTTTTTGTTTATGAATTTATAGGCTCTTGTGATTGTTCTTCACGGAATATTTTTCATAAAACATGGACAATTCTGATTTCATACTCAAACTTCCACTTGAGATGACGGGAGAGATGTTTGTGGTACCTTTCCTGTCATTTTGCTCATGAGATTTGATACCTGCGCTTGTGTTGTCAAACTTAGGCACTTCCTTTCCAGATGTTGGGTGAATTAGGACCATGGGAACTCCTGAATCTCTGAGTGCACAGTCAAGTCCTGGAATGGATTTATCAGTCACAACCACCACAGGAAACCACTGAAAATTCATCTGTGCTCGGCCACTGTCAGACTCTCCATGATGCGAGCATGGTCCATCTGTGTGACATTCCATATATTATGTTATTCTTGCATATTGGACTCTATGTTTTCTTCCATTCAGCAGGAGAAGCTTGGACATGCATCTCTAGAATTCTTCAAGCTTCCTTATCTGCTAATGCTTCTCCAACTTGAAATCGACATTTTAACCAAGATGGACTTTGAGTTTCTCTGTATTCTGTCATTTAGAGGGATAGCAGCTTATGAAAGTGACATCCTGGGGGTGGTTTTTGTGTCCTGTGTTCCTGACCTTGTCTTGTTTTGAACGTTCATGAAGCAGAATTCAGCATCTCACCTATATGCACCCCAACAGGGAAATGAGACTTCTAAGGAGAGAATAAGGTGGAAGATGCAGCTCTGAGGCTGTGGGTGGGGGAGGGTCCCCCAGAGCCTAGAGGAAAAGGCAGCTCCCCACAGTTTCCTGTTCTGCAGATGAGGAAGTCCAGCTGAGTCCCAGCCTGGTTCTTGTGCAGGAGTCCCCTGGGCTGTGTCTCTGTGCCATCCGTGCACAGTAATATGTGGCCGTATCTGCAGGATCCGTGCTGGTCATCGTCAAGACACTTGGTTTTTGGACGTGTCCTTGGAGATAGTGAGCCGGCTCTTCAGCAATGGGCTGTAATACTTGTTATTGGTCCACCAAATATTTGCGAGCCATTCCAGTGGTTTCCCTGGGGGCTGACGGATCCAGCCGACACCCATATTGGTAGTGCTCAGTGAGAAGCCAGAGAAGGAGCAGGTCAGTGTCAAGGTCTCGGTGGGTCTGATCAGCCCAGGACCAGACTCCTTCAGGGTGACCTGGGACAGAACCCCTGTGGAGGAAGCACAAGAAAGGTGAAGGCACTTCAGGGCAAGCACAGGAGTCCTCGTCCCTGAGGGCATCCTTGCCCAGAGCACTCACAGTGAGGGACAGTCAGCAGCAGGACAGTGGAACACAGCGTGTCCATGTTGAGGCCCAGGAGTCACGGCTCCAATGCAGAGCTCGGCTTTTCAACCCGTGGGGTGGGGTGGGAGATTTGCATCTGTTTGCGTGGTCCTGAGCCGTCTGGGAGACTAGGTCTCTGCTGCAGGGGAGCAAGTCTGTGCTGCAGAAGCAGGGAGCCCTGAGCTGACGCTCCATGTGTGCTCCCAGGGGAACTCGCCAGCTCGGCACCTGGCTCTCAGACAAGAGTCCTCAGAAGGGTCCTTTGTGTGAATGGAAGCTGGGCTGCGAGGCCCCCGTGTCAGCGGACCGTGTCCTCTGTTGGATGCTCCAGGCGCCCTCGTCCCTGGGTCCTGTCCAGTGCCGTTGCCATGCAGAACTGGTTGGCTGTGCCGCTGCTGTCCCCAGGCGTAGGAGTGAGACTGAGGGGAGCAGGAGGCTTTCCTGCGTGTTCTGTCTGAGCTCCCCTGTTCTGAGCGGAGAGAGGGTCAGTGGATAAGCACATGTTCATGGGGTGGGGGGTCGGTCTGCCCTGTGTGACACGGTGCCCCCGCATTGGTCCTGCTCTTTGCTTCTGTGACCTGGGACATCTCTGGGGCATTGTAGTGCTCCATACGCACCTCCATGCCAGCCACTATCAGGCCGTGGTTCTCCACGAAATAGGACCCTTCCCTACTCATATCGCTGTGAGTCCGCGGCTCTGCCATGGGTACGATCTCGTGGGTTACGTGGGTTCACCGCTGTGAGGTTTGGATGCCAAGAGCAGGAAACACACCCAAGGCGCAGTGCTGTTAGTGTTAGTGACAAAGCTCAGTGCTCTCAGAGTCTGGGGGGACACTGCAAAAGTGTTGAATGTGACACTCAGGTCAGAACCACTAAACCCAGGACTTGTCCCGACCCGCAGGACTTAGTTATTCGTGGGGGGACGAGGAGGATCCGACCTGAAAGAAAATGGCGAAAGAAGAGCGGAGGCAAGACAAAGTTCTGATCAAGCCTCCAAATTTTATTACAAAATGGGGATATATATATACAGAGAGGGAGGGGGTTAGAGAGATAATTATAGGCAGGGGGATTGGTTGAGGAAAAAAAGGGGGGTATAGCGTAGCGTGATCGGATAGGGGCGTTCAAGTGGGGGG